>LLKO01000005.1:248894-285172 GCA_001513895.1 Graphilbum fragrans | reverse complement strand
GGGGGGTTTGGTGTTGCCGGTGCCGGAGATTCTCCGACATCGCCGAAGAAGGATCTTTAGCCTTAAGCCAGCGCGGACAAGTCGCATTCGTGTCACTGTTCGAATTCAAGTACGAGTACTTGGTCGTGCAAAGTACGGTAGCAACATAAAGAGCCTAGGGGTCAGGCCAGGATTTGAAGGGAAGTCGGATGAAAAAAAAATAAGAACCGCGCGTGGGGTGGGAAACATCGCGTGGGCCTTTGGCCTTAGGGAAAACGCTAATCATCACCATGTGGTGCAAAACATGGGTCTTCCAGTGCGTAAGGGTGCTCGAACTTCGTACTCGTCGTTGCGCTTCCATACCCCGGCTTGCACAGTTACATTACCCCCCGCTTTAGGCTACGAGTAGAAGCTCCTTTAAGCGGACGTGGAATATGGCGAGTGCGTTTTACTCTTCCGGTACGAAGGTAAGAATACGGATGTTCAATTACGTCACATCTCGTCGCATGTGCCATTCCAACAAGAGCGGGAATGCCATATCTCCGTTGGCAGTCGCCACGGCTGGTCGGGGTTTGCGGGCAGTCGACGGGGCTGTTTGGGCACAAGAAATTCAACTGAAAGGTGCACATGACATCATTCGTAAGAAGACCAACGGTAGTAGTTGTCAGCAGAGTGTGCTGTACACGAGTAGAGCAGCGCACCAGACGGGCGACTTCGCTGGCCGCTCTTTCCCGCCATTTTTCCCTCGGTTTTGCCGCCATTCCATGGCATGACAAGTGACATGGTGAAAAGAGGGGCACCAGCAGCTAACTCCAAAACTGGCGCATTCGGGCTTGCGGTTTGACGCGGGAGGCAAGTGCGATCGATCCCCGGTGGGCAAAACACTGCATAAATTGCCCAACCACCTTCCCCCGGAAGGCTCGGCGAGCCAGGGGGCGGGAAAGACCACTGCTGAAAATGCCAAGGGATTGGTGCGAGCCCCAAATAAATACTGGAGGAAACAAGAAGAAGAGAAAAAATAACGATGTACCGGCGCAACCTTCCTCAGCGTGACATGGTAGTATGGATCCAGTGCGCATGTCAGGCAATGCTGGCCGACCGTCGACCTCCGAAAGGGTGCCGATCTGCTCCGGTAGCCACTAACTCAACGTACCCAAAACGTTAGATGGGCTCCGTGCAATCCTGTTCGGCCTCCAGGTCGGCAATATCCATTATTCAACTTCTGCCGGATTGACCTCTTCTTCTCCCTGGCCCTGCCGCGCCCGCTAATACTTCCTCCCGGTAACTCTTCGCGCTTTATGGCCGTCTCCTTTGTTACTCCTCTCGCCTCCCTCGCGTCTCGCTCTTTTCGCTCTTTTCGCCCTTCTCGCTCTTTCGTGCACGGTCTCGCTATGTAAGCAAAGAAACACTGCTCCCCCGGCCGACCCGGTCCTCAGTGGCCCCCATGACTCTCCCGGCCAACAACCGCCGGCCGCGTGCATTTGCCTCTGCTCCCTATTCCCTTTTCTAGCGGCACCAACTCCCATGGCTAAGTACGAGTAGCCTCCCGCATTACTACCGACCGGTCTATTCGTGCTCGTACATTGTATTAGTAGCTGCTGCTGCCACATCATCCCATGCCTGGACAGATATTATGAAAACGGCTTCCATAAGCAACGCACCCTGCACCTTGCATCGACCACCCTCCATTAGCTCCATCCACCGCCGGAGTTTCCACTTGCAGCCTCGTTGCACTGCTCCATCCCCCATCCATAGAACACTACACTTCCCAATAAAAGTGACTCACGCTAGATCTCACTTGCACCCTTCCGGCCTGCTTTTGTCGACTGACTCGAAGCGGTGAGCTGGCCCCTCGGCTCTGGAACCTCTCTCCCATGTCTACCCGTGGCAATCATTCCCTCTTTTAGTGCCATCCGGAGTGCTCCCACATATCTACTAACTTTGCCCCAACAACCGCTATACTCAGGAAAGCATCGCTCGGCCTTGCCTAGCTGTATATATCCTTCACTTCCCCCCCCTTATCTCCATATATTTATCATTTACCTAGTCCTTCCCCTGACACCACTCTCATCTTCGTCCGATCTCTGCACTTTATATTTCTTTCTTTTCCCTCTCTTCAAATTCCCGCCCCTCCCTTGTACTTCTTCCCGACCTCTTGCTCATGTCCAAACACTCTTCTGATCGATTCTAAGGTGAATTTTTACTTTGAGTTTCACATCTTTTTATTCCCTCTATCCTCTGCACGTCCACTGGCAGTCTCCGCCTAAGTCATCAGTCGGCGCCTTTATACCATACGACGGTTTGCCGTGTCCACCCTCAAATTATTCAGGATGATGCGTACCGCCCCATCTCGAGACATCCGGGCGGTCGCCGAACCCATTGGATCAAACAATGAGACATCTTCTAGCAGTGCTAGCGCTCGCAGCAGTCAAACCATCCATGAAAAGGACGTGAAGTTTGACCCCGTCCACAAACCATGGAAACCATTCAGCCTGGTACACCACAAGCATGGTGCTTCGTCAGTTGTCGAGCGTTCGGCTTCTACAAAGCGCTCTAAAACATTTTGGGCATCTTTCAAGTATCTTTGCAATCTTTCCGAAAAGCAGGTTGATGACTTCATGGCTTCCTATGTTATCTACAATCTTGACTGGGCCGATGAATCCAAGATGATTGAAGCACTTGGCCCAGACTACAAGCAGCGGGTCGGTGATTGCTTGCGCGCCTATTACGGCGTCTTGAATCATCTTTGTGCCCTTGGAGACGTCGAGAAGATGTACATACCGCCATTAATGGACAGTCATGTGTCTGTTCTGGACAATCAGCTGCTCTACGAAGAGTCTGTGGCCCGCGACATCGGCTTGAAGCCAGGCGATCGGGTTCTCGACATTGGTTGTGGACGTGGTCGTGTCGCAGCTCATATGGCCAAATTCTCTGGTGCCAAGGTCGTTGGTCTCAACATAGACCCAAATCAGATTGCTCAAGCACGCTCCTTCAACAAGGAGCAGCATTTGGACAACACCTTCACCGAATGGGACCAGAACAATCTTCCGCTTCCTTTCCAGGACGCCAGCTTTGATGCCTTTTACGAAATTCAAGCATACAGTCTCTGCAAAGACCTCCCTGCCATGTTCAGGGAAGTTTACCGTGTACTAAAACCCGGTGCCAAGTTCTCCATGCTGGATTGGGTCAGCCTGCCAGCTTACGCTCCTACCAACCCGGAGCATGCCGAACTAATGCGTCGCGTCAAACCTCTTATTGGTGCTGTAGGCACACCCACTCCTTCTGAACTCGAAAAGGCCCTCGTCGACGCTGGTTTCGCTGTGCTCCGATCTGACAACGCCAGCGTTGGTGGCCTTCAGTCACCTCTAATCGACAAGGTTGACATTTATTTCCGCACCGTGCGCCAACTAATACTTGGCCTGGTTCACTTGCACGTTCTTCCTAAACACTTCAAGGTCCTGATTAACCGTCTCTGTCTCGATGGCCAAGCCTTTGTCAGGATGGACTCCATGCGGTTGATCACCACCAGTTATCGGATCATTGCTGTGAAGCCTAGACAGTGATTTATTGCTGGTTTGAAGGTCTCCATTCGCCAAATACTAGCTTCTAGAATGATACACAACCGGTAGGACGGATAGATAGCCAGGTCGCTGTTGTTGTTTTTTTTGGGCTGTTTCCGTTTGTTTTCCTTTTTTCTTGGAAAATAAGCTTGAGTTATTCCTTTTACAGTCTTCGGGACTATTTGCGGCCAATACATATAGACGTCAGATATCCATTGCATGCTCATAGGGTAGCTTTCTTGTCACTATAATAGCATTTACTTTTGATATTACCACTAGAATTCTTAGGCTCGCATTGCCGTTACTTAATCCCATATATATATTAAACGTACGAACAAACTAGCTTAGAATTGTAACCCTCCAAGAGACAAACGATAATGCTAAGACACTTTGCTAAATTCTCATGTTGCACTTTTTGCGGAGTGTTTAGACTTTTTTGTCTTTCGTCCTGATCCGCAACACGATCCTACTCGTACATGAAGTTTAGCACGCTATCCCAATTAGAATATCCGCCCCATCTACTCACTCTTATCACCACTTTCACGAGGTGGAGTGATTAGCTTAGTCATAACTTTGCATATATCTAGGTTTTCCCGAGGCAAATATGGCCTTTGGGTCAAAACCCGACTTGCTAAGCAAATCCCGCCAAAAAGTTACTTCACACATACAATGAGGCGCATCGGGTCGTCAACCATACGAAATGGCAACAAGTTTGACGCACTGCTCTAGTATTTTTTTATATATTGTGCTGCAAAGCCTGCATCAAAGACAGTCCATCTTTCAAACTGCAAGGCTCTTGCGGAAACGCAGACGACAAGGAAAAGACCATTACAGATTAGTTTCTCACCAAAGCGTTGTGAGCTATGGGCCGTGCTCCGACAAGTGGAAATTGTCATACTTGCCGCCTGCGGCGAGTAAAATGTGACAAGGGTCGGCCAGCATGCCGGCGTTGCATCCGATCCGGATTCTCTTGTCAAGGTTACGAAGCCGTGTTGCGCATACAAAGCCATGCCGTGGTATCTGGCTCGGCTCCAGGTTCTGTAAGACTTGCCAGAATCCAGAATGTATCCTCATACCCTAGCGTTCCCATCAGTGGAGCGGCGACCGCCGCTGAACAGTCAACCCAACGGCCTCCCCTACAGCCGCCGGGGGAGCTAAGCTTCATTGCTTTTGCAGATGATATGGCGCTTTCATACTTCTTTCAATCCTACGGTTGGATCAACATGCACAGTATCCTCTTACAGGACAATTCGATGCGTAATCGCCTCCATGAATCCGGCATGGCCAACGACTGCCTCCGAGCTCTCAGCTATGGACTTCTTGGGCGAGACAGAAATATCCCTCCACTACAGGAGGAGGCCCGGCGCCTTTATGGCAAGTCCATCCAACAGCTGCGTTCCAGGATCACGACGAGCTCGAAACCCCAGCTTGCAGCTTTATTAAAACCGATCTCACTAATGGGTGCATATACGGTATTAGCATTTCCTTGGACTCTACCACATTCCTCTAGGATAGATTATATCTGATGCTTTGAATCATAGATCACCATAGAGCATGATTTGCGCTTTACACACCATGCCGGTCTCGCACGCATACTTGAGTACTGTGGGCCGGATTACTTTCAGTCCTCAGACCTTCTTCCTGTCTTTGAATCAGCCCGCCTAACACTAGTATGTCAACTTTTAAGTTTTTGTTCGAGAATTCTCTGCTAACGCATCAAGATTTCTGATGCTATGGTGCGCCGCCAACGTACATTTTTAGACAGTCTAGAGTGGAAAACTGTTCCGTGGGCCCAGTCTACCACGCCGAAAAGTGCCTTGCATAGGCTGCTCGATATCATCTCCACGATTCCAGGAATCATCCAGGGAGCTTGGGGTGTAATGGGTGATCGCATCGCTTGGATTGTTGCTGGCTTGGAAGGGCCACGCTTAGAGCTCCCCAGAACAGTAGCAGATCTCCAGACCCGTGTGCGTGAACTAGGGTCTGCTGCAGTCCTGTGGCGAAACGATTGGGTAGCTGCAAACCCAAACATTGCACCACGCCTCTTGTCATGGGCCTTTTCCAGATCTTCAGATGATGATTATCGGCCAGGGATTGGACGAAGGCAAGGGCCAGACGTGTATGCAACGTCGATCGCGGATGTTCTACAGGGAAATTCAGACCTCGAGTCAATATTTTCTGAGAGCTTGGTGCCAGAATTAATGCAGGATGCTGCATTTTATACAACGTTACTTGTTTGGATAGCAAGGTTGACTAAATACCTAGAGGGTGCTGCCTGCTCGCCAACTTGTGTCAGTTTCTTCACATCTCCATTCCACACTCTTTGCGACTGCTGCAACTCGATGCCTCCAAGTAGTTGCGAAACTATCCCACCAGCAGATCTATCACAAGGCATCGACCCGGCCATGAACTGGAATTCAATGACGTGCCGTATCTCTGTCAGCCCCGTTCGTCTCACAAATTCAGAGGTGGGAAGCTCGCGCCCCCAGCCTAGGATGAGCCCGGCCCTGTCGCCGGAGAATCCATTGTTCATATATTCAACATCCCCATACTCGCCTTTCCCATTATTCTCCAGCACATTAGACGAGTCTACGCTACTTCCCGGCGATGTCCGCTTTGCTGCACAATTACGCATACTTTCGTCTCTATCGACACATCTCCCTGCTACCCGAAGTCATGTTTTAGGCACATTAGCTGCTATTGGGCTAGGGCATTGTGCACATGATATCCGTCCAGTTGACGGAATCACTGAAGTTGCTTCTGTGGTTGTGGCTCAGGCTCTTAATGACACTGGGTTCGAAGGGGCACGGGAAGTGCTTCTACGGAGTTACCGTCCACATAATGTTAAGGAAGCCGGAAAATAGTGGTATTTACTAAATATTCAAAATTCGTGTCATTTCATAACCATGAGCATTGTAGGCGCAAGAATTTGAGCCTATTTTAAAACGTACCTGTATATTCTATCATAATCCACGATACGGAAACAACAACGGTCGATTGGTCTAGTTGGTTATGACGGCGCCTTAACACGGCGCAGGTCCGCGGTTCGATCCCGTGATCGATCATTTTTTTGGGGCTTCTACACTTTTAATTTTTGCTCCAAAAAACAAATATTTCTCTAGTAGGAGTTGAAACCAGTGAATTACTCTATATAGGTGTATGAAAGCTTAGATCATATTATCCTAGTCTAGTATGTATGTACTTTAATGTGTGCACCATATCGCTCAACCGTGGCATGTTCTAGAAAGGACCGGACAAGATGTGGCATGTGGCTGGTGTCATTATTCAATCGCATCTGTGACTCAGGACACGTATCTCAAACCTTCCAATTGAAAATGTCAACGAATTCCCATTGCAAGCAATTACCACTTTGCTTCACAAAGCCACCGCC
The DNA here is from genome assembly GCA_001513895.1 of Graphilbum fragrans. Taxonomy (NCBI): domain Eukaryota; kingdom Fungi; phylum Ascomycota; class Sordariomycetes; order Ophiostomatales; family Ophiostomataceae; genus Graphilbum; species Graphilbum fragrans. The sequence continues at coordinate 278,242 of LLKO01000005.1, read as the reverse complement.
TGCAATTATTTATTCGAGCCGTAGATAAACTAAGCACCGACAAAAAGAGTATGGCTGTTATCATTTACTTATACCACAAAAAAATGATCGATCACGGGATCGAACCGCGGACCTGCGCCGTGTTAAGGCGCCGTCATAACCAACTAGACCAATCGACCAATCAAGTTGTCAATCGTATGAGATTTGTAGAATATGTACCCAGTTTTAGAAGCTCCATTGGCGAGGTAGCTCAGAAGCTTATGGCCCCTGTAGGCGACCCATTAACTAACCAACAGCTATGGTAAAACAATAAGAGACACATGCATTTCTATATTGTGTTTTCAAGACCAGAGTTTTAGTAGGATCCTTCGCTAGCTTATAACCCACCCGGTACTAGATCTCTAACGAGTGTCGAAAGTGAGCTTAAGGTCCTCGTTGGGTAATATGGGCAAAGAAACGATACTAATCAGTACCAGAGCCCATGCATGTCTCTAGAATGTTCATATGCGTATATGCAAGACTGTGTTTTTTTCGGAAATATTTATTTTGCCTCACCTGTCTATTTGACTGAATAACTGAGTAGTTGAACGCCATGCCCAAGTAGGTATGCCTAGTATAGAGTACCCGACGCCCAACTTGCTCACAGGCTACAGCTTTCTCTCTTTTTTTTATTTTGTTATGCGTAGTATCGACTCTCTAGTCCAAGGCTAGTCCTCCATCATTCGAGGGGAGTAAGAGGGAGCTCGTTCCGCCCGGAACAGGAGCCTTATTTCCATCTTGCACCAGCATATTATGTGGTATTCCACCGAGATACCATGAGTAGTCATCGACATAGAATATTTTTTGAGCTTCATACGACTCACCTCATGGTAATAAGCATGCATCCAAGCACGCGTATGACATGATTGATCGCTCTGTGTTATTAAATTGCTGTACGGCATGTCTTAAATAGTATCAAAGTAGCTTAACACACTACTTTAAAAAATGGTAACTATAGATTGGCATCGCTAGAAAATTTCAACAATTAATGAAAGGCATACATGACTCGAAGAAGGGTATGCAAGACCTGCACCTCCTCTTGTGCTTTCAATTGATATGAATTAAGCAACCGGTGTAACAGTGAGTGTGGGTTGTCCCCTTTCCAAATCCTCACCAGTCCATGGCCTTGGCCGCTCAAAGCTACCAGGGCCGTACCCGCCACTGGTCAAGCTAAGGTGACGGGCGATAGATGGGCCTCCGCCCATGCCAGTCGTAGCAGACCCAGACTCTGGCCGTAGCCTAGCACTAATAGTACGATGGGAGTTGAATGACTGTTGTTTTGTGAATGACGACAGATGAACGGCTGGCATGTCATCATGAGGGTTCTCCGTTTCATAGCTAGGCCTTGCAGCGCCTGTTAATCGGTCCAGCCCCCACACTGACCGATGTTTGGTGCCAGAGGAATACCCAGCCCCGTTGGCACCAACTAGGCGTAAACCACTCGCTACAACCGGTGCCAAGCTTATTCCACCAGCTGTCGGCACACCGAGAACACTCTCATCATCGCTACCACCGTCTGTCTCCGCCCCATTCTTGACATGGGCCTGGCGTCTATGGGTTGTTGAGTGCCACGGTGAGCAGCTACTGAGAGAGTGATAGACAGTATATACGGCGTGGGCAATGTCGGAAACCGTGAAGGCCATAATGATAAGGGGTATCGAAATGCCAAGGCCAATGCCAAACATGTACCTAGACACATATGGCACTGTGAGCGTGTTGTCCCAATCCTTGAAGTTGATTGCAAAAAAAGCCGCAATAAAGGACATGGGTAGAAAGATGATTGTGACAATGGTGAAGGTCATGATTGTTTGTCCTTGGCGGGCAGCAATGCCGGCGTGATCTCGCGCAAAACGCGCTTCCAGAGCATTGGACTGTTTCTGTTTGAGGTCGAGAAGATCGGTCAAGTTGGTGTAGATGCTGCCGGCTTGGCGGTCCATGCGATCAATGTCCCTGATGTAGGTTTCCAGTAAGCGTTTATGGTGTCCCTTTCGCTTCCGCACCTCGGAAAGAATATTTTCCACAGCATGGCTACTTCCTACAGTAGTGGTGGCTGGGGTGGCGCCATTCGACACATAACTATGGCCAGCACCGCGGCGAGCAGTGCTCCCATCGGGACGAAGCTCCTGCTGAACGTGGTCATCAAATTCCACCAAGGTATCTCTTTGCGACTCTAGAATGACACGGAGTATCATAAGCTCATCTCGGATGTCTTTGATCTCCGCCAAGAGGGATGTCTCGGGCCCGATGTCCAGCAGAGAGTTCTGTGCAAGCAAGTCGCCGGACTGGCCAACCCCAGTAATAAAGCGGTGCCGCTGTCGAAGACGCGACGTAACGGAGATATCCGGCAGGTCTGGGGCTTCGTTGAATAGATTGAAAAGGCTGAAGAGTTCACTCTCCTTGTGTGTGACAACACCAATGGAATTTTCGAAGACGTCAAGAAACTGATAGTCCTGGTCGTTCATGCGGTGGCGGTCAAACATGCCCGAGCAGCGATTGATGATAAGCATAGCTAGATCATAGACAGACTGAATGGGTGGACGAGTTTTGGCATCTGTCTCCTCGGCAATGCCCTGAACCACGTTTAGAGGGTCACGGTGTGGCTGGTTCCATCGCTGGGGAAAGCAGGTGAAAATCAGATCTAGCGAAAAAAAAATGGGTAAGCCACGAGTGCGCACTTGACTGTAGAGCGTCAAACAAGAGTTCAAGTGCAGCTAGTGCATGGGGAGGGTACCTTTCCCAAGAATCCACAGCCACAGCTGGTCAACCATGAACACTTTCCTTTCCAGGTTATGGCGCTCGCAGTATCGGTACACAACCTGGTCCGTGTCACGGAAGGATGTGTCAATACCATGGTAGAAAAACTGGTCCAATGTACGGCGTGGGTGGAGCGGTCGCGTATTGTGCAAATAGCCTTTCACAAGCTTCGCATCGGCCGGTGAGCCGGCAGGAAGTTCGTATCCTTGGCGAACAAGCTCGATGGTATGGCTCATCTCTCGGCGACGTTGATCTGTTTCGTAGTGCAAGAAAGGCATCTAATTTGTTTCCGACAAGGCCGATAAGCTCCAGCACAAGTACGGTGGCCGATTGGTAAACAAGAGGCAGGCCAGGGGGGGTAGGGGAACAAGTACTTACAAATAAAACGATTTTACCATTCAAGCTAGGCAGAGCAGACGAGTCCCAAACGGCTGGTACCAGGCCTGAAGCCCGTGCTCGCAATACTTTTGTGCCAGGTGGGTTGCCGGGGGGGCCGTTTGTTCGTTTTCTATGGCGCGGGTGGCGCTCAGCAAAGGTTTCGGCCTTTCCCTTACGCTTCGGGGTTTCGGAGCGGGGAGTACCGCTGCCGCCACCACCACCTCCCCCACCGCTGTCGCTCTGTTGGTCTTGGCTAACTTTCTGCGGGATAGCCTCATTGTTCCCCGCGCCTCCGAAAGAGCTCTGGGCAGTGTTGGTGCCCAAGGCAGTTGACGCGGTGCTAAGACTTGGTGGCTCCTCTGACAGGGACGATCTGAGCTTGTCTTCTCGATCAGCAGATGCCGAAGTGGAGGACTTTGACGGGATGTGTTGGCAGAACGTGCGCATATAGTGGGCGTGTGTCAGGGGGCCTCGGTGTTCCTGCTCAAAGCACTTTTCTAGAGCCTTGAAGGGCTCAATGTCCCGGTGGTCACCTTCAATAAACCACTTGGATAACAGCGCCTCTGCCCAGGAAAGCTGCAATACCCCCCAAAATCAGCCATTAGCAAGTCTAACACAAAACAATATAACACAACACATGACACATATCTCCTCCCTCTGCGCTCTCCCCTTTTTTTTCACCCAAAGACACCGGGCGTGACGGGAACCAGGATTATTAGCTTACATTGTTGGCGGGAAGGTGAATCCAGCGGAATTCGACTTTGTTTTTCAGTTTGGAAATGTTAGTTCTAACCTTTGGCTTGCCAGAGTCCTCCTCGGTACCATACAACACATCAAACACGGACTCGGTGCGCACAAGACGTGTCTTCCCGTCGCGGAGGCGGCCAAAGTCAACAATGGTTGCCTTGAAGCTTTCACAGGCTGCTCGAGCAGCAGGAGAGAGACGGTGCACAGTATGCATCGGGGAGAGCAATTGCACAATGTTGCGGTGGTAGTTCTCGGCCGCACAGAGCATGGGCGTGCGGCCAACACTGTCCTTGATGTCGAGATTGGCCTCCTCGCGGCCTAGGAGGAGCCGCGCAACCTCCTCATGGCCATTGGAGGCAGCCCAGTGCAGAGGGGTCATGCCGTTGCTCAGCTCAGCATTGACATTAGCATGGGCGCCGAGGAGCTGGGCTACGATATTTTCGTGACCGTTCTGGGCAGCATTGTGCAGCGGGGTCCAGCCGCCATCGCTGACGGCATTGGGTTCAGCACCGTGGAAGAGCAACAGCTTGACCATCTCTTTGAGGTTCGCCTCCGCAGCCAGATGCAAGGCAGAGCGGCCACGGTTAGTGACAACGGAGATGTTGGCTTTCTTAGCCAGCGATGCGTCAAGCAACATCTGCACTAGCTTCAGGTTGCCGTTCGTAGCACCCCACAGAAGCGGCGTGCGCCCAGTTCCGTCGCGCAAATCCGGGTTCGCGCCGCCCCGGTCCACCAGCAGCCGAACCGTCTCGTCCGTCCACCGGCTCTGTTTCTCCGAGGCCAGGTACAGAAGCGGTGTGCGGTTTTCCTTGTCTCGCACCTCAACGTTGGCTCCGCGCTCCAGCAAAGCGGACACGATTTTTTCGTAGCCGTGGTAGCAGGCTCGGAATAGTGGTGTCTGGTTTAGCCGCGAACGAACTCGCACGTCGACATTCGCGTTTCGGGACAGCAGCTCCATTACCACCTCGATATGGCCTGCATCGGCCGCCCTAAAGAGAGCCGCCGTCTCGCTATCCCGGCGCGGCTCGACATCTGCGCCTTTGTCCAGCAGCAGGCGAGTCACGACCATGCTCCCCCGGGCGGCCACCTTCTGAAGGGATTGTCGCAGCGCATCTCGGTCGGTGTGCGAGCCCCAAAGGGGTTCCTCGGCAAGTATTTCTCGGACGCGCGCTTCATTAGCCCGTGAAGACGCCGCAATTAGGCTGCGGTGGCGGGTGTCGAGCGTGCTGCTAGCAACACTAGCCATGCTATCGGGTTGCGGAACTGTTCTAACAGATTAAGCTTGCGCTGGGGAAGGGATGAGCCAAACGACTCGGCGCCAATTGTAAGGGCCTTACTACGCCAGCAAGGCGACGCACGGCGGAGAGGGTAAAGTTGCCACGGCGGCTATAGAGACGCAGCTTAGGCCCGCGTTCGCGCGATATCCACGCCGAGGGGCGCGCAGTACGCAATGACCCGTAGATGATGGGGAACCGTTCCCACATGCAAAGCCACTTCTGACAGTGTCTGTTCCCTCCTTTTTACTTCATAGTGTCGGCCATGGAAGACTGCCAGGTAGAGGAGGTCGTGTGTGTCCCGCCGTTGTTCGATCGCTATTCGAAGAAAAAATGTGGCGGAATTGACAGAAAAGAAAGGGAAAAATTACCTGTCAAGAAAATAAGCAGAACGAGTAAATAAGGACCAGGGGGGCGCGGTTCAAAGCGCGCCACACTATCTTGCTCCATTCGGACTGCAGAGCGAGCTACTGGACCAGGTTCCGAAAAACTGTCAAACGCACGAACTGGTAGCCAGACCCCACTAAAGCTTTTCAACACGTCACTTGCGTATATGTACTCGTAGTAAGCGTACATCGCCATCTACCATAAATTACTATGCATGTACTTGGTGCATTAAGTAACTTTGGACTACATGTTCCTTAAGTAGTTGCGGTAGTGGGTTTAATGTAGAATGCCTCCCACTCTATCGACCAGCCTCCTATTTTGCGCTGTATTTCGTGGTTAAGAAAACGCGAACCCACGAGGAGAATGTAAAACCGCCACCGCTTGTCAAATCCCGTCGAGCAACCAAATCCACCCTATCTCCCCTCCGCCGCGTCTGCTATTCCGTCAACACGTGCCTCCCTGTTTTTTGTCGAGTTTGGCTTTGTTTCCAGGCCTTGAAGTGGCCCCCGTAACATGGTAAACGTCCTAATTTCGAGGAGCCCGATCGCCAGAAGAAGCTGGGGCCAGGCCTCGGCGAAATTTATGTTGTCGTTAGCAACGCAACTTATTAAAATAAAATTGGCATGTATGATAGCATATTGACTCTTTATTGATATAGGCAGAGGCAGCTTGCTCTATCACATTCAAAAGCGCCACCCGTATCAACAGGATCATCCCTTCCACCAAACCAAGCATAAATCCTGTGAAAACAGAAATAGTGAAAGTTTCGCCGCTGTCGGTACAAATCTAGAACCTCTGCAACACCATTATTACCGCGCGTACGTAGGTGAAGCTACAATATCTCTAGTCCGCCGGCCCCATTCATCATAACAGCAATAAACTAGAAGGCCGTTCAAGATACACGCGTATCCCGTTTGTCACACATGTGACTAAATCCCAAAATTCCGACTTTGGCCGAGTAGTCGTAGTGATAAACACCATAGTGGTAACTGCCAACGACCTAGCAGCTGGCCACCATGTGTATCACGAGGGCATCAAAGCTCATGCCACGTGCTTTGAGCCTGCGCCAGCCACGTGTGGGGGGGTAGTAGATCATGGCGTGAATCATCAAAGGGATGAACAGCATTCCTCTCCACGCAAAATCGCCCCAGCGCACTCGTCGCCCATAGAAAGGCCCGTCATTTCCACTGTGGTTAGTATAGAAGGAAAGGTCTACAGGTATATTATGTAGTAATATTTCCCGAGAGTAATACAAAGTCTGCTACGACGGGGTTTCTCATCCTTGACGTTGTGTTACTAGGCCATAGAACCCATTTTTTCCTTACAGGTTGTACCTCTTTTGGCGCCTTGAATTTATTTCGCCCTTGTGTTCACATTGTGTTTTGTGCCTCTTTTATAGGATAGGATATTAGGTGGGGGTAAGTCAAGTGCACTCGGTTCCTAGAGACTGACGAGATATATGGGAACGTGCTGTCTGTGGAGTATATCACTTGGGTAGGTTGACTACTTATACATGTGATTATCGAGGGCGGCAACCAGGCGTCTAGAGCAACCCACCATAAGCTTTTTCAGCATCCTGTTCGAACTGAGGGACTACACTACTTCGCAGAAAATGACGATAGCTTAACAGCAGTATTGGGATCAAGCAACGAACCTGTGTTGCTGTCGGCCAACAGGACCGGCCTCTAGGATCACGATGTGCCAACATGGAAATAGTGGGCTAGTATTACTACCTCCTCCCCTTCATGCTAAACGCCCCTAGACAAATAAAGGCAAATAAATCGGCTTTGTCGTCGTTCTGCGCCGTAATACACCTCCGAAGCTGTAGGACACTGCAACAACATGACTAGAAGACAACCAATGTGATGTACATTAACCATTCTGTAAAGTAAGAGCGACAGGCTAAAGGCCTTGACCTGTTCAGCTGCAACATTTCCAACGACTGAATAAGTGACAGCCAAAATGGCAAGAGATCCATATCACAACAAGGTTAAATGAAAAGACCTCATAAGCATTCTCTACCCCCCTACATTAATCTGAATGTGACACCATAACGACCGTTCCCTTCACACTTTCCGCCCTCCTGTGGTGCTGATATTTCGCAGGCAATTGTTCCACCCCCAAGATCTTCATTTCCCCACAGCTGTCTCGTCAGCTGAAATAGGACCATTGTCGGTGAGTTTTGGCTGCAGTGGTTGTAGTGGATTGTATCCAACAGATTTGATAATCCCTAGGCCCTTAGTTTTTCCCTCCCGGAATAGCAAGCGATCGCCTGGTGCTAAAAACTCTGGGCGCTGTATGAATCGAAAAGCAACGAGGGCCCGCTCACCCGTCCGTAGAAGTGGACGGTCCATATCGATGATAGCGCAAGTCTGGGAAACTGGTCCCACATGCAATGTTGCTTGGTACTTAGGCTTGATTGTTGTTGCGTGAGAGAGGATTAAAACTTAAAAAATGATCGGTTAGAGTATATAAATATAGATCATCTCAAATAAATAGTAGACGGTAGTGGGAATAGAATGGGCTCAAGGAAAATAAAGGGGAGTGGGAGTCGAGAGGGAGATGTCGGCAGCAAGCAAAACAAATAGTAAGTATAGATCCCGGCATGTAAGTAGGCGCACCTTCAGCGACGAATTCTCTGTGTACTTTTGGTAGTAGCTCGTCTGTTTTGTGCAGAGCTACCTGCCCTTTACGAACATCTTTACGTCGCATTTTTTTGAGCGCAAAAGACGCCGATTGTCCGGCCGAGGCTGCTGGCACGCCGATGCGTTTGCGTTCAATCGATCGGATGCTTGTTGCCATGAAATTGCCATTGGAGTCAGGACCGATCCAAATAGGATCACCAGCGTGCACAACACCTGATCGCACGATCCCGCTAACAACCGTCCCCACAAACGGCACTGAATATGTGTCGTTGACATGAAACTCGAAGGCAGCGTCACAGTCGTACCGGCCATGGTGAGGCAGAATGTTTAGGAACGTTCGCACTAGGTCGAGGTTTTCACCAGTGACGTTGGACACCTGGAAGATGGGGCAGATGCGCTGGCTGACAAACTGAGTTGCTGTGCTGACACAGTCGTCCCGGTTTTTAATGAAGATGGGAATCTTGCGGGCACCTTGGCTCTTCAGAACTCGGGTTATCTGTGTGATCGTCTCTGCTAGGATCTGTGGCGGGCAAATGTCGATTTTGGTGATGATCACCATGACAGGAACGTTGAGAGCTAGCGCAATGCCTAAGTGCTCACGGCTCATCCCAATCAGACCATTGTTGGCTGCAACCATCAATAGGCAATAATTCGGTGCCGTTGACATCATGCCAAACATGGTTGTACGCAGGTATCGTTCATGGCCCGCGAGATCCGTGAATGTGACCACCTTAGCGCTGCGCTTTCCAATCTCTTCCCAGGAAAGCTTGCCTAAAGTAATAACTGGTTAGACAATTCACCATCGATTTTCAGGTGCAGGGGTGGTTGTTTTCTTACGACCAGGCGTTTCTGGCGCCACGGCTTTCCCCATAGAGTCGAAGCCTAGAATCTCCATTCCAACAGAGCTTGTGCGTCCTGTCTCGAACTCATGCTTGTGCCGAAAAAGATTCACGCGGGCCTTTCCTCGACCGTCGTCTAGGTCACCCTTGACTAGAACACCAAGGAGAGAGCTTTTCCCAGCATCGACTATCTATGTCAGCTTTTTATGTTCCATGGCTTTTGAAAGAGGAACGAGTGAAGCAACATAGGCATAACTACTAGAGCCTGTACTGACCGTTTCCGACCACCGCAATTCGGGTCTCGATGACATCCTCGACTTTCTGTGGTCGACGCCGGATCAATATTTTTCCCGTGCAGTCCATTCTACTAGAGTTTGAAGCTGAAAATTGGGCGGGATTACTATCAGTAATGACATCAAGCAACCCTCCAACGTTGCGCGTGAGCAGAAGTTCACAGTCTGCACCTGCGTAAGTGATAGCAGCACGTTGTATGCGACTTAAAGCAACATCCCATTGTGAACGAGTCAGCCCAAGAGTGTCCCCGTTATGCTCGAAGCCGGCGTCGAAAACAAATTCCCCATTGCCTTCAATGACCCGCTGGTTGATTAGATCACCGAGGATACGCATGTTTTCTCGTTCACCATTAGTCTCCTCGGTGCTAATTTGATCACTCGCAGGGCCCTCGCCCGCTAGTAGCTGTCGCATCGGAGTATTTGGTATCGCATCTGATAGTTCTAGTGTTTCTAGTATGTCATCGAGATCGTCAAGCGGGCTGGATCCTGAGGGGAAAGAAACAGCCGTTGATGCGGTAGAGGTGGGAGCCGTGAGTGGTCCTGAGCTTATGGCAGCGGATCCTTTATGCGGATAACGCATAGCTTGTTGTTTTTCGACATACTCTGCAAATTCGCTCAATGCCTGGGGTTTGAAACGTAACATTAGCTTATGTGTTTGCTAATTTGGCAATAACGAATACACGAGGGTGTAGTTACAGATTCGCCTTTGCGCCGCTCGAGTGTTTTGGCAGCTAGTTTTGGTGCCATTACAGAAAATAATAATTATGGTAGCGCGATTATTGTAGATGTACTTCGTATCGTGTTAGGAAATGGTGGGAAGAGATCATCGAGGCCTTGAATTTCGCAGGAATCGAGGTGGTCCACCTCGTGGCTGTTAGTTCAGTGGCCAAAATAGTGGTAGTAGTTACCGGAATGAATCTAACAGCTTAGAAAGTAACTATAAGCGATGAAGGTTTACCTGATAGCAGAAGATGTATGCGTGGTGGAGTAGATAGTTTATATATGTACATTTCAGCCAGATGTTGATGACGAAAACGAATTGGTATGGCGTGGTGAGCTGGTACAGAGGTTGGTATTTGGGCTGCTTGTTGGCCTCGCCCGCTGAGTCAACGCGGCGCCGCAGACTAGTCAGAGCTGCCGACTCACCCTCCGGGAAAGCCTGAGAGTGGGGCTCTACTATCGATAATAAAAGTTCGAGTAGCTAGCCATTGGTTATCTTCCACAATTCATCATAGGCATGGTACAACTTAAAAGATGCCAAAAATCCATGCAACTGCGCACTGGATTTAGTCTACTATTTGGGCTCTGTACTAGTTTAATTGAGATATATTTAGGATTGGAAAAAAATGCAGAATGCACAAGAAATTCGTGGAACTACCATTACAACCGGTTTTATCTCTTTTCACTCTATGTAAAATAGACCAAGACCGTATATAGAGGGGGTATGCCAATAAGAAAACAATACAGACTCACAAGACAGTATAGTTCAATGCTTTAAGTACAAAAAAACTATAACATCGCAAAACAAAGAAACGCCGGTGTTAATGCTAGTTACCCAGATGGCGCGCTAATGTGTCCAGCGACTGGAGAGAATGCCGATATGCAGCACTGTGTCGTGGAAAGGAAACAAATGTAAACAACAAGCTGACTTCGATAGGGAGGAGTGGGTATCAAGAGTAGAAAAAAATGAAGACAACCAGAACTTTTGAACTAGCACCATAAAAGCAGGAACAAGCCATAGAAAGAAGAAAGAAAAAAAATCCCCAAAAGTTGAAGCTAAAGTAGGGACTTTTCGAGTGTCGTGGGGTAAGCAGCACATCAAGAGCTTGCGTCACCATCTAAAGGCTCGATATGATCAGTGATGATGCTCCCTCCAAGCTCTTCCGAGTAAGAAGGCGGGCTGGGAGGGACGTCCTGGTAAATGGGGGGTGCCTCATTGTCCCATGAGACGCCCATGCCTCCGCGTTCGGTGAGTACGACGTTAAAATGCATGCGAAGAATGCGGCCAACACCGGTTTGCGTGATCATGGATGGTTTTCCGACAGGGGCCCACTCTTGGGAAACAACCATCTCTACTACCAATTGGTGAGTCACTTCAGTGCCGTCTTTCGCTTTAGTATCGCAGGCAAACTTGGTGTGCTTATTGAGAGCATACTCCAGCTCGAATTCAATATTTGAGTCGTCTGGTCCACTGTAATTGGTCTTCCAGCCACCTAGTATCGTCCGCTCGCCAATGACACGGGTGTCGTTGCGCTGAACCCCCTTCTTAGGGGGTTGACCGGGTTGCAGTTCGGGATCTTGCGGCATGTGCCGCTCACAAGAGGGGGCGACCGTTTTGGAAGTCTCTTCCAGGCGCCAGGTGAGCTTCTTGAGTTTCCAGAACTCCAGCGTGTTTACCCTCTCGTTGAGGCGGGTGATGCCATCCATGCGGAGGCTCATAGTATTCTGGCCAATAGGGTGGATGACTTGAGGAAAATGCACGCTGGCTTTGATGTTGGTAGGAGGAAAGACGCGGACGGAATGGTGCGGAAGATCCGGGGTCGCTAGAGAACGCTTCACGTCGAAGAGCTTTTCCAGCTTCACGGGGGTGCCGAAACCAGTTTGTGGGGTGGCTATGGTATGGAATTCGTAAGCGATAGATGCCAGCGAGCCATCCATGCTCGCGGGAAGATGGCCATGGAGAAGAACAGAAAAGGGAAAGGTGTGGCGACCTGTGGCTGTTAGTAAAAGATGGCCAGGTTTAAGGACAATGTGGGAACACTTACCCTTTGTCATAGAGACAGGTGCTTGGAGAAAAGACCACTTCTCCAGTTGCGTATACTGGTGGATGCAGTCATGGCAGTGGGAAGTGTAGGGGCGCTTTTGGGTAACGTGGATACTGAGAGAGGCTGTGAACGAGTCCATTTGTATCGTGTCATCCTTGACGTTTAAATAAAGGAGGCCTGACACAAGGGCACCAGTGCTGGACTCAGAGTCACCGTAGAGTACAATGGGTGGCGACTCGATCTTCCAGTCGATGGAAAGGCTGGGATTGGAGTGGATCTCACGGCTTGTGCGACCAAAATGCAGAGCACCAAAAGATAGGCGATGATGGTGGTCAGACTGAGAATCGTGCCTCTCAGCCGAAGGGGTTCGCTGTAGGGTAGTCATGGTCCTCATGTTTCCAGCGGAATGGGAATTATCATCAGCGTCCTCCTCGAGGGATGATGCGTAGGAAAATGTGCGCTGAGATGTGTGGGTATGGTGGTTGCGACGCCCCGAGGAGGGGGACGGCCGGCGAACGGCACTGGTGGCCTTTTTGAGGTTCGCAACCTGCGTTTCCAAGGAATTCGAGGAATTACGGAGAAACGCAGTGACGCGGTGTGGCATTTTTTTTTTGGTGAGGGGCGGGCGGGCCCAAAACTAGCTAACTCGGGGAGCTAAAGCGAGAGGAAAAAAAATGGGAAGAAGGGGGGCGTGACGTTGAGGAGGTAGCCGGGCCGCGGTTTGGGCTTTCCCTTTTTGCCTAGAAGCTTTGCCGTTCCCGTAACGTTCTTTGTTCCCAGCAACCACAGCAATTGCAGCGCCCGAACACAGTTTTCGACTTTTGTGGCGCTGTGATTCTGCGGATGGTAGGCTGCTTTGATCTGTGACAATCTAAGAGCACATCCAAATGCGGCGCTCGCTGGTGGCCAAGCGCGTAGCTCGCCTGCCCTCGACGAAATCGGAGGCTGTGAGGGGCGGGCGCAAAATCGACGATGGTCGGGTGACTTTTAGCGGGTTAGACTCCGCTCGCTAATAAGCTTTTTTTGTAGGTCTTTGCCGCTCTTCGCCCTGGCAATTTGGTGTGTTGCCCCAGAAAGCAGCCCCTGCGGATTGTGTGCTGCTTGTGTGATGGTTTATGTGTTGGGCATTTGCCCTTCGCCGTTACGGCAATGCTGCTCTGGAATACGCTGTTGTAAAGGTGAGGCTGCTGGCAGCTAAAGGACTGATGAGCAATGGTGTCTAGACGTGGTCTGTGTCCGGTGTGACGACGCTCTGCTGGAATCGCTTGATTGGGTAGTGCAAACGCGGGCAGGAGTTCGTGAGTTGCAGACAAGATGAATGACAGATGTTTGACAGATGTTTGACAGATGTTCGACAGTAGGTAAGAAAGGTATGAAAGATATGAAAATTATGTTCACACCCGACAATAGGCCGGCAAGGAGGCTGGAGAGATTGAGGAACGGATCCAAGCACGGTACAGACTTAGAGAAGAGTCGAGATATAAACAGACGCTTCGGCCCTAGTTCGAGGTCATGGGCAGCGGCCATATTTGTATGTTCGCGATCCTGTCGGGTCTTTTTCCATCAAGTAATTATGTGTCATGTTTGGCGCAATGGCATTGGAGCCAGCTGTATACGGGAGAACACTTGCAACAAGACGGGCAACAGGCCCAGCCATGTGTCCACGTTGGTAGGCCGGCTGGTTGGTTGGTGCCTGGCCCTCTCTCCCTTGGCTTGGTGTGTAATCGGCGTTGGAACGGTGCTCCGTTTCATCCACCGTCTTGTACGAGTTCGAGCGCAGGCTTGGGTCTAGCACCTTTGACCTCTAGTATCACATCAGCCGGGGCCCATTGACGTGACCGGCAACTGCCCCCGAATTTCATGTGTTAGCACCTTTGTATGTATGTATGTCGTATACGAGTACTCCGTACTAGATCAGGGGCTCCACCACGGCACCTTACAGGCCCTCCGACTACGGGTGCAACTACGCTTCGCTATGAGTCAGGTTCAGGTACGAGTACACGTTTAAGCCTAGAATATCCGCCGTCCTTGTACTCGTGCTTGTGTCACCCAGAGTCGTTCAACTCGAGCATAAGAAGCCTGTAGTTGCATGTTGCTTGACAGCAAAGGGGCCTTTTCCACGCGTGGGGATTATTTTGTATTCGAATTATCTTACAAGTACGCGTACTAGTACATGCTCTGTACCGAACTGTGTATTGAGCCTATGGCTACTCCATACTGTGTTCGTAGTTACTCATACATACTCCAAATGGACACATTCGTGCACATTATGCAACAACAGTTCGTGCTTCTACTCGTACACACGTGTGACCACTAGTAGTACCAAAGCGCGGATTGTGACGGCCAACGCACAAGCATTGCGCAATAACACTGGTGTGCCTCCTCTCCTCGTTTTTGCTATGGGCTGTGAGCTCTAGTCACAAGGTGGCTGAATGCCCACCTACGATTGGCCCACTTCTATTTCTGTTACGTTAGTAACAAGTCATCTGCCCGTTTACGACTAGAGAGAATTTTTTTAAGAGGGCCGCCTTTGTTCACTAAATTCGGAGAATCAAACAAGTGCACATAAACACGTACGACTATGTACGGCTACGGCTGCGGCTACGGCTACGTGTAAGCCACCGTTTTGCGCACCCACAAAACGGTCTCCTCCAAATAGCAACGCTTCCTCGTATGTCGCGATCCCCCCCAACCAAATATGCCTAATAGTCAACCTTCGTGTCGCCTTGAATTGGCCGGAAGTCATCAACTGACTGTCTATAGTCAGCGGCTTCATCAATTCCTGCTATTCAGCTTATGTACCCAACGCCCAAGATATTGACGTGACGGTGGGGTTTTCAGCCTCTCTGCAACCACGTAGTTACGGATGAATGGCGTCCATAGTGTCGTCCAGCGAACTCATATGTTGTTGGCTATATTGCATTGCCTAGCCTAGCGAATCGCATTGTAATAGAGCCATCTCGCATATTACGTAGAATGCAAGATACAATCGTAATGCGACTGCTAACACTGCTGAGCCCAGCAGTGAGCGAGAATTAGCCAGTGAGAATGTTTTGAACTGGCTGGGATCTCTTGTGGGCACTTTTCTCTCAGCATGTGGCTTGCTGAGGCTAGATAATGTGTCCCCAATGGCCAGCTTTTTCTGACACCAGGACTAATCGTATACTCGTAGTCGCCGATGGATGCCCATGAAAAGTGTTTGAACGCAGCCATTTTGGCCGAAACAACACCAACCACGAGACACTAATGGCGTGATCTCTCAGTAGTTGATACCGTAAGACAAGTGGCTGCTGCAGAATGGTACATCTGAGGCTGATCTGGAGACGATGGGCAGCGACCTGTCGTATTGCGAACTTCCAACGGAATCTGAGCAACTTAACCTTCAGTACTCATCTATGTTCATGAATATGCGAGTGCGTGATTCCAGCAAAACGCATGATTCTTCAGCCGGGAAACGGAATGAGCCCTGTTCCGTTTTGACTCCCCGCATTTTTGGGTCGGGTGGAGGAGCGGGCACTGAAAATTTTTTGCGGTAGCGGCACCGCTAACCGCGCCACAGGATGAACAGCCCTATGAGTACTCCGTATACACTACTCCGTATAGCCCTCCAAACAAGCAGCTTACTATGTAGGAAGCTATTCCGTCCAGTATGAGTATGTACGTTAGAATTGGCAGGCAGAGCCGAGCGATGTTCCAGACCACTGCCATCCGCGTAGTGTTTGTACGACGACATATGTACATACGTGTGAACAGAACATATCCACAGATCTACGAGTACAAATTGGACGGCCCTTGCATATTTACTGAGTTCTCGGTGAAATAAGTGAACGAGTACGCGTATGAGTACGTACACTGAAATGACTTTTTGGGGTATTGTTAGATCGCCTGTTCTATGTTTGATGCACTTATAAATGATTGACGCGTGCATCTTGTTGTCCCTACTGTACCTCATTTTCTCTCGTCACGCACACCCGAGGCCCCAATTGCATTTGACTACAACCTTGTTTTCTAGTTGTATTTTACCCATTACGTTAGTTATTAAACGAGGACTGACTGATTGCCTTTGGTTGTATTTTTCCGACTTGCATTTATTTCTAGAACAAAAAAGGACCTTGTTAGCCTCTTTCGGATGCTGTATGTTAAAGAAAACGGTGTACTCTCGGAGTACTTCCACCGCCCTTTGTCCTCGCAGTACCTAGGGCACTCCTACATAGCCACCTATAAAAAAGTGAATGGCCAGGTAGAAAAAGTGGTCGAAAATTTTAATACGGGTCACGAACAGTGTATGTACTCCGCAGTCTGGTCTTGATCACGATCTAATCCATTACAAATGGCTCTAAAGACGGCATACACACTCCGCACATATTCCCTTTCCTCGAGCGCATGCACGGTGGCTGGAAATTATGAGTTACCGGATACGGTATAAGTGGTATTCATTACCCAACACCGCCCATTGACATGGTTCACTAAAACCATTCGAGCATTTTCTCAAGAAACTAGAATCCGCGATATCACGAGACCTGTAGATGTGCGTACTTGATCTATGTAAAAATGTGGTATTAAAAGGAGGGGGATACCATTTCGACCATCCAGTAGTACCCGCAGCACCGGCTACAGCCAACACCTGAGTTTGCCACATTTTACTACTCTATACCAGGCGGGCGAGCCGTAGGAGTCGCCCACTTCCAAACATTAGACTCCAACTACATAATTACTAAATCTTACTCGACGTCTTCTCATTTCGGGTTGTGGCGAACCAAACACGAAGCCTTTTACAAGGCGCTCCACAAACGAAGAGTAAGCCCATCAGCCCAGAATTTCAATACCTCTCCAGTAAATCAATGTGGAGGGTACCTTGTGCAGGCGAGGGCCGAGGTGGACAGAAGCGCTCCCACTAGCGGTTGGCAGAGAGCATCGCAGATGCGCCCGGAATTACATACAGATGTAGGCCGTGTTCAAGTCAATAGCTAAAGTACCAACTCAAGAAATGCCTCACAGTTAGGGCAATATGTAAATATGAGCTCGCGGTCCCGTGAATCGTGGAAGGATTTAGAATAGACTTTTCTTGATTTGGGGGAGAGAGGGAGATGATACATTCTTGCTGTGTTCCACGAGTGTTCTCCCAGAACTTGTATAATTTCTCTAGATGTAACTATAAGCTAATCAATGACTAGCCGATACTAGATTCAGCTTGGTAGTTTTAGGATATCCGATGCTTCTAATATGGAGGAAGCCATGGATATTGAGCCTCCCATATTCCCGGCAAAGACTCACGTGATATTCCTAGTAGGTAGCCCACAAACATGTGTAGACTCTGCTTCCACAACCAGGCCATGTAGCAGTATAGCGCCAGTCGCCCTGAATCACCGCTAGGCCGTCCTCTGGCCCGCCTTGGGAAACCCAACATGTTAGGTTACAAGTCAGAATTTTGAGCAATGCGCTAGAAAAATATATTGGTAGCTCCCAAGGACAAAATACAGGCTTGAGGCGTACTTGCCCTCGTGGCCGCATTGCCTTTAACTCGGTTACGCCCCAACCAGTACTCCCGAAGTTAGGAGTTTTGAGAGGAGTTGGGTTATTACCCTCCTAGCTAGGATAAAGTAGCCAAGCCTTGCAGAACACTCGTGCTTGATACAGCAAAACCAAATGTAGCAAAGGCCACCATAAAGTGCTATGCTATCGTAGCAGCCCAACCTACGGCAAAAGGACCTGCCAAAGAGGGGAAATAGAGACATATTCATAATCCACCCTAACAGAGATCAAGAATAGGGCCATTCTAGCTATATGGTATAGCCTCCAACCCAAAAGAAGCCGCATACACTCAGCAGGCTCGCAACGGCTATTGCTAAATCGAGCTCGATGATCGACCAAACCCAGAGGCAGCCAATTGGTGGTGCCTGTTTCATGACAGCTAAATAGCCATAGCGATTCGTGATGTGAATGAGGTAACAGCCTGTAGCGATACTGACGACGAAGAAGACAGATTGGCGCAATGGTCCGTGCAGGTGTGACGGTGGCCCGGGGAAAAGTCTTGGATCTGCTGGGTGGCGATGCAGATTGTAGACAAGGAGAACTAGAACTGCGATATACTGTCAGCATTACATCCCATTAAGATCGATCTTGGACAGTCTTTGGCTGCTCCGGGGAGGAAGGTAATACTGGGGAAAGCTCGCATGGTGCGGGACATGACAACTGGCCACCGCAGGGTCACGGCATATTGGTTCTGTACAAGAACATCGAGAGTGAAGTGAAGCATTGCAAGGCTAATTGACCAAAGCAGCGTATCAAATATGCACTCAGCTCGTGGTGACAAGCTGGCGCCACTAGTCTCCCTGTCTTGCTCGCATGCTTTCGCTTTTCTAGACGACCCATTTAGGCGATGGCTAATCCTTTCGAGCTCTTTTTGTCGCTCTTCTGCTTTCTGGAAGAGGTTTCTGTCGTCAGCTAGCTGCAGAAGCGTTTGCCCCGCGGGCCCTGAGCGGTCTGGAGGCTGAAGCTTAAAGTTGAAAGTAGAGGCTGCATTTTTTGCAGCCTCCTTGCGCTCACGGTGTCTCCTAGCCATAACACTAACCACAGTCCTGTGTGAAGGGCTAAACCCGCAAGTTGCTTTCGAGACGCAGGGCGAGGTAAGGAAATGTGTTGATTCGTGCAAAGGTTTTGCTCTAGTACTAAGTTTTGCGTAGACGTTATTCACACAGGCAAGTAACTCAACGACTTTAGTTCACCGTACATGCTTATGTATGAGCATGTATGTACGATTACGAGTAGGGACCTTGTGGGGCCGCAACTTGCTGAAGATCCACACTTACGTAGCTACTGAAGCTCATATAAGTAACTACTGCGTACGACGTAGTTACTCCGTAGTTACAGTGGATATTGCACCTATCTTTCATAGCTCCATCAGTCACAAAGCCAGGACGGCAAATCGCAAGGTGGCATGAACAAGCTAGTGAAGGACACAATTCTATCTGTCCCGCCATTAATACAAACAACACAAGACCAGCTCTTAACAATGCAAACCCCAGTCTTACAGCCTCCAGTTTACAGAATATAACCTTATTCTTACCTACTATTCAACGCAGTACTACTCGGTACAAGGCTCACTCAGCATCATTTTTGCACGATCGTCCTTTTCGTCGCGTGCTTCATTGGTTACCACCGTTCTGCTCTCCTTTTCCACTACCCTTGCTAGGCCCCTCGTGCTTCGACTGAAGGGGGCCACATGCGATTGGCGGGACTCAGAAGCAGCTAAAGAAGTACGCCTCGATCTCTTGCCTGTTTTCTAGACATTGGGCGCTATTAGGGAACCGCACATTTTCTTGACACCAAGCTTCAAGCACGATATCTCGACCCGGCGAAAGGAGGTTCTCGGCAATCTAGGCGGCGGGAAAGAAGTCAAAGGCCAAACGTGGTGGGAGCCGAAGGGACGTCTCACTGCGACCACACTGCCCAGCTTCATGGCCTCGCTACTGTCCTGGCTTGCGGCGCTTGTCGTGCTTGTGCCAATCTGCTACATGTATACAGTTTCTGTCGTAGCCACCCGCTTCCCGACTCTCTCCAACAAGCGCATCTGCCTCCTCATTGCTCACCCTGACGATGAGGCTATGTTCTTTTCCCCTACAGTGTTGGCATTGACTCGGCCTCAGACTGGAAACCACGTCAAGATTTTGTGTCTGAGCAGCGGCAATGCTGAGGGGCTAGGCGAAATTCGCAAAAAGGAGTTAGTCAAAAGCGCCATGACGCTTGGTCTGCGCAGTGAAGACGACGTTTTCGTTGTCGACAGTCCGTAAGTGGGGATTGCGAGAATAAGGAATAGCCGCAGGTTGAGAGAGAACACCAGGAACATTAGTCAAGGGCATGGTATACTGGGACGACAGGCTGCGCCAGAGTTGGAGGCAAGCTGACTACATGATCACTAACTTGGAGATGAATTGCAGAGACTTTCCAGACTCTATGACTACCTCATGGGACTCCGAGGCAATTGCAGCGCTACTCTCATCAGCTTTTGTGCCAGCCTTGGCCGTAACTGCATCGCCAGCCGGCAAAAAGGCAGCTGCCTACAAGAATGCGCCTATGGCTTCCCCCAAGGCACCTAGCAATGGCGGCCCGCCCGCGGCTACAATCGATGTTCTCATCACTTTTGATGAAGGCGGAATTTCCGGTCATTCCAACCACATTTCTCTCTACCATGGTGCCCGGTGCTTCCTTGCTGCTCTAACACAAGGCAAACCTGGCTGGCAGCCTCCGGTCGACCTCTACACTCTGACAACAGTTCCGCTCCTACGCAAGTATACGTCTGTATTTGACTCTATCACGACAATTTTCATGTCTTGGTTATCCGTGGTGGTTGCAAAGGGCGGCAGGAATGCTTCATCACTTGCTCATCCAGGCTCGTTGGTCTTTCTGGCTGATCTCCAGCCCACCTCCAGTGGTGGTTTGGTTACAGCATGGCGAGCCATGACGACTGCTCACCAGAGTCAGATGGTGTGGTTTCGGTACGCGTGGATAACGCTTAGCCGTTATATGGTGGTCAACGACCTACGGCTCGAACGTGGCTTTGGCAGAGGTGATATGAAAAGAGTGTAATCAATACTACAGGACGCCGCACCGGGGAGGGAGTACTCGGCCTAAAAGAACTGGAGATCGATGACAAACTAGGTTTGAGGTCGTGTTGAACATGGCCGCCCTTTGTCGGTCGGTCAAGAAGTTATGGGGCGGGAAGCAAAAAACATTAAGAACAAACAAACCCGAAAAAAATAGCAGGGTTACGTTGAGCGGCAGGGGAAAGAATCGGGGGCTAGAAAACGTGTGGGATAGCTCAGGCACTCTTT
Source organism: Graphilbum fragrans (assembly GCA_001513895.1). Classification (NCBI taxonomy): domain Eukaryota; kingdom Fungi; phylum Ascomycota; class Sordariomycetes; order Ophiostomatales; family Ophiostomataceae; genus Graphilbum; species Graphilbum fragrans. The sequence continues at coordinate 257,311 of LLKO01000005.1, read as the reverse complement.
TGACGCCTTGCCGCGGATACTTACTCGAAATTTTGTTATCATGGTGTGAGGGATCGAATCTATACGGCTTTGCGCGGCTCACTGGACGCTTCTTGTTGCCGTTCCCTCGTGTGGTTCGGAGGTGTCCGTGTAAGATGAGGCCTTTTTGGGCATGCTTTATGAATGCTGTACGATAGATTACCACTGTATACATCGTATAGGCATAACGCGTTGCCTTTGTACCGAGCAAGTGATCGAGGTGTACATATTTACTGTATCTAACCAATGGGAACGTGTTGCAGATGATGCCTCTCCTTTCACTACACTCCTAGGAAACAAAACCTAGACTAATAATACAAAAAAAACTTCTCAAGATACAGTAAATTGTAAATAGTCAAATGAATTCTCGCACCAGCCAATCCCTCGGAGTCACTGAGTGTAGTGTACGGAGGTCTACACTTGAACCGAGCGGTTCTCTAACCCAAAGAGACTTACGTCTTAGCACGCCACGGATAAGTCGGCGCTCCTGGAGACTCTCCTCACCAACAACATGTTCCACATTTCGTCGAGATTCAGCATATCCGTCGTTCTCACCACCAATCTTAGCACCCTGGCTTGAGTTATCACCTGGAGATGTAGCCGCTACCGCTTCTATGGCGCTGGTCCCCATGGCCACTCTCCGGTGTTGAAAAATGACGTGAGGTCGGATTGCTGGTAGGTCCATGGCAACTTGCTTCTTCATAGTTTTCGGGTGTCTGTGCGGCTCCCGAATCTGTACCAGACCTGTTTGCGTGCGGTATCGCGCCACGGTTGGAATGAAAGGCCGGAACTCTTCTACCAGATCTGGAATCGTGCATACCACTAGGCGGTTGTCACCGAAGCCATTTCTTCGTGGCCGTACCTTTTTCAGGATCTGCCAGCACCAAGTCTGTAAATTGTACCACATGTACCATTTGTAGTTGGCTGCACGGTGGAATCTCTGTGCAATATCGCTGCTACTGCCAGCCCCATGGCCACCGACACGTAGTTGCAATGCTTCAGTGTGTGCGAGCATGGCTGCTTCGTACTCAAACAATTGCGCGTGGTATAGAGCCTTCGCCTGACGCATCAATTCTAGGGCACTGTCAAAGCGACCCCGGTGAACGTGTGTTTTGATCAGTATGCCATATTGTGCAAAGCCAGGTTGCGCGTGATACGGAGCATTTGTCATCGTTTTCCAGACATGCTCCGTTGCTCCTGGCTGAAGAGTGCGACCTGGATAGCCGGCGACTCTCCACTCCGTCGATGCCGGTTTTGTTGTCATAACATAGGTCCAATTCAACAGGTCAAACCAAGTTCGGTTCGGTATTGCTATACTATATCGTTGTGATATGTAATCAACAACTTGCAGTGCACATGTTACTTCGCCATTGCTGCAGTAGCCCTGCACAATGGCGTCAAGAAGCACCCCCGAGGGGCGCATCGGCGAATCTAGTGCAAAGTCAGCACCACCTGATACAGTGGCCTGGCCGGTCACCTTATCACGATGGACTCGTATCTTCCAGTGCTGTGCTAACGTTGCTCCAAGCGCCTCGACTGATCCCGACCGGCCCAAGGCGACCAAGAGCGCGGCCAATAACCGCTCGTCGTGAGTATAGCCTAGAGTTGCTGCTTTTCCAAATATGTTTCGAACAGGTTTGGATTTACGCAGGATGCGCGTGAGATGCTCCACGTAGTCGGGCTCGTTGGGGTTCTGCCCAAATCGGTGTGGTTTGTCTGTCTCAAGAGATCGACGAAGCCGGTCCAGACGGTGCAGTCGTGTTGGGTGCAACATAAGCTTCTGACGATGGAGATTTAAAGGGCGCACGCGGAAACGGATGGGATCGTGCTGAGTGTAAAGGGGGGGAGTGATGAACCGAGCCTGTGCAAACTCGTTATATAGCTCGCCCTGTCGCCACGACACGTAGTTCGCATGCTCCATGTCATGCCAGAGTCGCTTGGCGGTGTCCATATCCGAAGCCGCACCCGCACAGCGCAGTAGGACAACAAAGTCATGTAGGAGCAGCTGATGACCGGATTCTATGCGCAGTTCATAGATAGACATTAAGGCCTGGAGCAGCGACGTGTAGAGGATACGAATGCCGAAGCTATTGATCTGCGATTTTAGTGGTGTGAACTGGGCGAGACCTGGTGAAATAGAGAGCTCCGGGGCGTAATCTCGCTGCTTGCTGATGCGGAAAGGGTCAAGACATCGGAGCAACTCGGAAAACATCATCGGTGAAAGCTGTGCCGCAGCAGAATGTCGGTGGTGTTGTTCTGCAGCAACTGACGGCATACTAGAAACCGCAGAAGCCGCAGGAAAAGGACTCCTGGTGGGAACAATCCAACCATAGAGAGCTCGAGTATCGCCTGACCGCAGACGGTGGACTAGCTCCTCATCGAGGACGCCTGCTAGGTCGGAGGCTGCCCTTCCGCATAGTAGCTCAGGTGCTGCTACAGGAAATCCCAAAGAAACTATGGCCGGTGGTGGAACTGCTAGAAGCATCTTCCTCAGGCCCGTGAGCTCCCCGCTAGCCAGTCGGTTCTTCATGCTGGCTCCGGCTGAAGGATTCGCGTCTCTATCAGTGCGGAACACAAGATGCATCGTTGCCTCGAATCGATCTTGGTTTCGGGTGGATGGAGGTATAAATGGGGCGGCCAAGAGAGGGCATGTCTGATGCGTAAAGGACATGCGGCCTCCGAAGTCGGTATCAAGCCGTACTGCAAAGACCCGAAGCAAAGTACCTCGAGGTGAGTAGCACGAGAGGAAATAGGGCCTAACTGCCTCGGAAGACCGAGATGCTACCATCATCGTTGCTGTGGCAAGACTATGAGCAACCGGGCATGGAACAAACCATCTGTCTTGACAATGTGGTGTTTCGAGTCTCGAATGGTGACCAAAGATGAGATGAGTGCTGATCTAGTACTCGTAAAGTCGGGCGTATAGGGTATGAATGGGAACAAGATGCTTTCGATATACATAAAAGGAAAGGCAAGAGCGATTGGGAGATATGTCAACTGGAACTTCTGTTTGTTACGGCGTGGCCAAAATCTGGGGAACACGGGGAAGACATCTGGGGAAGTTGAAATCGTTTCCGTTAGCTTCTTCTGTGGGGATACCTATTGGTAAGAAGTAGAATGCAAGAAGCCCTTATAGGGGCTTCTAACTACTCCGTACGGAGTACATAAGGCGCACTCCAATTCTAGCGATATACGGAGTACATACACTACACGAGCACGTATAAACGGCCGCCGTTATGGTGGGCGATACTGGCGTGCGGGTTGTTGTACCCAAGGCAGCAAAACCAACGCTAAAGGTCGATACTAGTGTACAGTTATAAGTGGGGCATCTTGGCAACGGGGATATATTTATCCGCCTCATAAGCTAATCTACAAGTCTCCAGCTCTGCATCTCATGATCGGAGAAGAGCTTGTCGGAGCTTCGCTTTTCGATATTCGACGCGTCGATACCCCTAGCACATATAGCTGAACTCCCATTAAGATCACCAGATATGGATGACTCGGATGGCTCAACTACGGTTGCCGAGCCTATGGACTTGGTGAAGTTGTTGTTGGACGAGGCTGTTTTTGTCAAGCTACGCGGCGACCGTGAGCTCAAAGGAAGACTCCATGTATGTATGAGATGCATTAGAAGGAAGATGTGCTGTGAATGACGGGCTACGTCTTCTGTTTTTATATCTACAAAGTTTTCATATGCTAACTAACCATTCATTCAGGCTTATGATAGTCACTGTAATTTGGTGTTGGGCGACGTTGAAGAGACTATTTACATAACTGAGGATGATGACGAGGAGGATGACAATGCACAAGTTCGAGTATGCTACTTCTTTGTGTTCAGATCTCATCGGTATCTTTATTTCGTGGGCATCTAACTAACCATCGAATAGACTGTGAGCCGCAAGTCAGAGATGCTCTTTGTACGGGGAGATTCGGTGGTTTTAATTTCGCCAGTCCCACACACCTGAACCTTGCGGACGAAACATAGATGTGTATGGCAATACAAATTGTCGAGCTAGCGACATCATGGATATGCTAGCATACGGCGACTGCTATACGCCGAAGCACAGTGGCGGGGAGACTGACAGCTTTCACGTCGATGGCAATATGTTTAAACCTCGGTATAGGGGTACCAAAGTTGCAGCACGGCGACCAGCACGGTAGAGGAACTGGTACAATAACTCTAGTAGGAGATAACATTATCCAGGGCATCAGGCGAGACGTGTTTTTGGCAGAACCAATGGGATAGGACGAAGACATAAGATTACCGTTACGAATATTCGAGCACTAGCGTTCCATCCTGATATGGGGAGTTTTTGCTTCGAACTTGCGATATTTAGAGCCCCCCTCCTCCTAGGGCAAAGCACATAGATTTTGTACCAGGCCTCTGATTTCCCTTGCTGTCTATCAAGACAATAGAAGAAAGGTCGGCATCATGGCAACTGGGGGAGGCATAAAGCTTCAATGAAAACACTTAAAATGCAAATGTGATGCTCTGGACGGGAATCAATGCCGAAACAGTAGGAGATACAGCCGCGTCAGCTCCGAGAATGAAAATAAACAGCGACAGGGGCGCAAAAGGTATGAGATAATTAGTCCTAAGGCTAATGTGGAATTGCTGCCCATTTTTCAGTATTGTTGTGTCTTCCCCCTCTGGGAGTCATAGTTTGAGAATATTAGGCGGGACCTATTTCGGATTCGCCCCTTTGTCCTCACTCATCGGTCTCGTAGAATAAGCCTGGCAAAAGGCGAACGGCAGTTTCATTGATTCTATGTCACGCATCCTCGGTAACTGAATGGCGCCGGTGATAGATCGTTCCGTTGTATAAGAGAGGCCTTGCATGGATTCTTGCATGGATTGCTAAATCCCAATCCATATTTATAGGGTGAGCTCTAGGAATCACCATCTGGGATATCTGGTGCAGCAGCCGGTGCTATGCCGGGGGTGGGGGGTGCACTGGATGTCTTGGATGATTTAGATGATTTTGACCCGGCCGACCGTCTGCGGTTGCGATGTCTCTTTCGTGAAGTGAATCGGATGGTAAAGCGGTAACGGTAGAGAAACGTGCAGACACAAATTAGGAATAGAAGAAGAGCGACGCCAACGACTACGCCAATAGTAATATTTGTGCTTTGGGACGTATCACGTTTGGCAATCCCAGCTGTCTTGGCATTGGTGACTATAGTCGAATATGGGGAAGCAAAATCGAGAGGCAAATGGCTTGTTGCCCATGTCCAGTTTGCAACTTTTGCCAAGATATCATCCACAGGCCACCAGAAGCCAGCCTGGGCAGGCTGGACTCTGAAAAGCGGCTCTGGAAGCGGGGCCCCTGATTGGAATGAGATTTTGGCAGCCTGTAGCAAGTATAACGGTGGGAGAGGTGGTATGTGCATGATGTAAAGTGGATGAACCCAGCAACTAGCTAGAGGTCTCAGGACTCTCTAAAATACGGACAAGTTCAGAATAAAAACTGGATAGGAGGTAGATCAGACAGCGGGGAACTAGGTAAGGGCACAAGGGAAATGGAAAGAGAAGTTGTGTAATCTGCTCCCCTGAAATTAAGAGACGATGAACGATGAACGACAGCAGCGTCGCTGCTGGGGGTAATATGGGGTACGCAGGTAATAGTTCGTTGGGTAGCAGCAAGAACTCTTACCGCTTGGGCCTCGGCGGCCCCCTCTTGGGCAACAACAGGTTGGGCATTGATTTGAGAACCGTATCTAGGAATATCATACTGCTTGATTTATCTTGTATGGGACTTGAGTTCAAGGGATGAGGAGTCTTGGGAGTAACCGGTAACCGGATAAGGAATGAGAGCTTGATGGATAGGTGCCACGTCAAAAGCTCCACGCTAAGAAGTATTAGGTGCCCAATGATTATGGCAGAATCGGAGAAGGATAAATTGCTAGATTGGTTGCGTCAGCAGCGAGAAAGCACCTGTGCTGCCTCCGGGTTCTATTTTGATCATGTGTAATGATTTTGACTACGACGGCTTATCGTATATAAGTTCCAACGGTCCACAGAACGAGAAAAATGGGTTGAAGATGCACAGATTCCGTCTAGTATACGGCATTGCGAATCGGCACAGGGGGGGTGGGGAGGTTGTAAGAGCATCAAATTGTAGCAAAGCCTGAGTACATATCCTTGCCTCTGTCTTTACGGCGTGAGTAACCATAGATTTGAAAACCAGCTTTGCCTCGCTAGCTAGGAAGTAATATTGGGAAGTAATATAGTAAGTATGCGGTGGATTAGGAAGATGGTTACAGCATGCTTTCTACCAGCTTATGATGTTATATATAAAGTGTGTCTTCAACCTTTTATGTTGCGATGATAGTTTGATATGTCTAATTTCTGTAGTAGCTTCGGCTTTTTTATACGTGCTGCACTGTTGGGTATTATATATCCACTGACGTTTGTAAGAGAAGCTAGTGCCGTGTGTAGTGCACTGCGACCAGTCGGCTTCGTGTCACAGAAGTACATGAGAGTACAAAGCTTCAACTGTTGTAGGTAGTGCCTACGGCGACGACAGGCGTCTCTTTCATCAGTAGCCGTAAACGTATATAAGTAGAGGTGACTGTTTTAAAGTTGAAAAGCTAAGCTGAAGTTTATACGTTTAATATGCGTCTTTACTACGACTGCCCTGTAGCTGCTATACAACTAACTGCATTCTTTTAATATCAAAGTAAGCCGGCGGGCGGTATACTGGTGCTCTCCAGTTTCTATATACTTTATTAAAAATAAATAGAAATAAATAGGTAACGCACCTTCATACATTTGAATGATATTTGTGAATGTTTATTATATTATGTTTAAACATGTTATTGTCATAAAACACCAAGTGAGTGAGTGGGTATTAGACATCTTACCTACATAACGCACTCAGTCTTAAACTTATTATTGCTATTATTATTTTTGGTACGAAATATTGTGTATATTATAGTGAAAGTTTAAACTTTGAATTGACTTTTTTATATAGACGTTATGAAGTGTAAACGTATAAGATATAAAGAGCCTAATACAAAGGTAGTGGTTTCCGTACGACAAAAATAAAAACACTTGTTATATTAATATATGGTGAGGATGTAGACCACCTACCGTTAGTAAGTACAAGCTTATATTACTATGTAGTAATATTATCTAAAGTTAAAGCACTTACGTTCTTTATTATTTACTGCTACGAACACTTTTCAGTTGATTTTAGAATTTTTGATTTACATGTAAAAAAAACGTATTGCGAGGTAGTGTAAATTGCCTTCACTACGGTATTATAAAGTTAGATTAGTTGTATTCAACCGAGTTATGGAGGGCTTAATGTTTGAGTAGGGATGTGAGGTTTTTTCTTTTTAGTTTTTTTTTGTTTTACATTATATATAACTGAATTAACATTATTTTCATACTACGGAACATATACTTCCAATATTGGCATTTCATCACATATTTGGTTGTTTTACCGCTACAAATCTAATATATATTTTAATTTATCACATATGACATTTATATTACATTAAAGGAAAAAGTGTAACAACTACACCAATAATTTCAGTTAGTATCCGTACTATATGAATCGTTGATGTACCGATAATTCGTAATATTTAATTAATATGCAAGCACTAGTTTAAAACGTAAAAAGTGTAGCGTAATTACACTAATTGAAAGCTCTACTTAGAACTCATCGATGCTTTTACATATAGCACCTTTCAAACATAAATGTACATAATAACCGAATAGTACATGTTTGAAATGTTATTGTTTAATATAGCAAAGTAGAGAAATTGCACCTGGTTAAATACAACTTTTAATTGTAAAGTATAATCAATTTATGAGTTATTTAAAAAGACTTAAGCGACTTATAATCGAGTAAAATAACTGTTATTAATACTTAGTAAGATTTTATTTTTCTTAATGAGTAATTAAAAATACATTAGTAAAGGTACAGTGGGGTACTAAATGAACTAATTATTTATTTATCACGCACTGCGATTTTTCGCGTCTTCCATTTTACACCCTTCAAAACAACGGTCATAACACTACTAAAAAAGGCAAAAGAATGGCGATACATTCTACTCCTCGTAAGAGGAATAGGGTATTCGGCCGTTATGAAGCTGGCTAAAAAGTGTCCGAAATCGCGGCCGCAGAAGCGATCCCGATCAGTTTAGTGTATGGTATTATTAAACGCTTCCTTGTTTAAAATGTAGGCGCTACACTAAATCGAGGATCACCATCGAAAAAGTTGTTTAATAAAGATAAATTTAATATTAATCGAATCGTTAAAAACGACTTTTTTTGTTGCGTGTGAACGCACCACCATCAGTGTAAACTGTGCAGTGGCATAGAAAAGCAACGCGTGAGCATAACGGTCATGGGGATCATGAAGGGTCCTAGGTGAATGCGGTATTGCAGT
>LLKO01000005.1:87089-248836 GCA_001513895.1 Graphilbum fragrans | reverse complement strand
CGCGGGTTTGCGGCGTTATTTAGCGCGTAATAGTTATACATGTTTAATTACGTCGATATACCGTTTTTAAGTAATAGCGTTATTATAGTAATAAATTAAAAAAATTGTATTTATAAATTCGTTGTTTTAATAACTTTTAAAAGCTTTTTTATTAATGTTAATGTTATAATTATAAAGCGGTTAATTAAATAGTTAAAAATAATTTTTTTAAAAAGAATTTTAATAAACTTTTATAATATATACGTGTAATAATTTTATATAAAAATATTTTTTAATTTTATACATTTTAAAAGTATAAATTTAAATAATTTAACGTGTTTTTTATATTAAAAAACGAGTTTTAATAAAGTACTCGTCGTTTTTATAAATAATAATATCGCTTTAAATCCTTTAACGTATCGTTTTTTAAAACATAGTAGTCTTTTTAATTTTTTAAAATAGTTTAAACATACTTTAACTTAATAGTAAAAAATTTAAATAAAAGAAAATTAACGAGTAAAATAATTAAAAATAAAAATAAAAAGTATATTATTTATTCAAACGAAACGTTTAATTTTATTATTTATTATAACTATAAAACGATTAAAGTTTTATTACAAAATAAAACCTATTTTTAAAAATTAAACGAGTTTTAACAATACTTAAAAGTAAAAACTAAACATTATTACATATAATTTTTTTATAAAAAATAAGTATTACGTCGTAAAACCGTAAATTAAGTCGAACTTTTTTATATACCGTTTTAAAATACTTACTAAAACTAATAAATATACAATTAATCATTTTTATTAATTATATAAAAATATTACACGTTAAATAACGCCGCAAACCCGCGCCACACCGTAGCGTAAACACGAGCCCACGACACGGCTATATAAAGCCATGCCGCGGCCTCCCGCGGCCTCAGTACTAGACAACTTCAATCAATGAATCAATCAACCTACTATTTACTTTATAATAACTATGGCATAAGACTGCAATACCGNNCCCTTCATGATCCCCACGAACGTTATGCTCACGCGTTGCTTTTCTATGCCACTGCACAGTTTACACTGACGGTGGCGCGTTCACACTTAACACTTTTATTTGTACGGTTTCGACTCGTAAAAAACCTGTATTTGATTAGTTATTAAATTGAAAATTTTATAAGTTGAAAAAAAGTAAATTTCGTTTTGTACAAAATTAAACGAACGAATTATTAAATTAAAAATTTAATATTAACGTTTTAACATTTTACGTTTTTTTAATATATATAAAATCTACTACTACTATATTTACACTTTTTAATAACGCATTTAAAAGTTTAACTACGTAACTTAAAAATCACGGTTAAATCTAACGTTATTAAAAAAAACCACCAACAAATATACAAACACATATAGTCGCAACGATATAACTAAAAAAAGACGAGAGTCGCTACTAACTGATAAAAAGTGATGAAATATTGTGTATTATAAACACAACAACGAAAAGACTGTTAGCGCTACGAAGCGTAAGTAGTAAAGAATACTAGTAGACACAAAAAAAACTCGATGCGTGATAACATGGCCCGGTGAAAAATCAACAAAGGTACGAATTAAGAAAAGCGTACAATTACAATTACAATTACAATGATATTACTTTTTATTACGTGTACTATTAAACATTTGTAACATTGTAAGTGAAGTTATGGGCAGATTTGAAAAGATGATTTTGAACTGTGTAGTGGTAGAAATTAGTGAAAAAGCGCGGTACGATTGTAGGCGTTTTAATTTTAAAAAAAACTAGGTTACGTGAAAGGGAGAAACGCCGCTTAAGACAGTCACGTCGTCAAACTTTCAGATACGTCAATTAAACTCTTTCATATTTACCACTAAGTCACACTTATGTGTTTATAAAATAGCATTTAAAAATTACTACTTTTTTTTACTTTTTTTTTCAATTTTAAAACAACGCTTTAATTTATACTAGGTTTATTTTATTTTATTACTTTATATTATTTCACTATATGTTGGAATAATAAAGGCCTTTCCTTTTTTTATCCTTTTTATTAGCTTTGAAACTAATTCGGTTTTGCTTTTATTTTTCCACAACTTTTTTTCAAGTAATTTATAACTATTTTTATATAGTTGTACTTTATACAAGCGTTTGTAAAAGTATAAGTTCACACTACGTTTTATTAAAAATATAGTAAAGCTTCACTTAAAACGGAAATACTTTACAAGAACTTCTTAACAAAAGATTGTTAATAATGTAGCTTATATTGAGTAATTTTAAAATTATAATAATGAACTTTAAAGCTTTATATGCTAGTACTTTACCGGCATAAAGGCCTTAAACTATAAGTCACATTTAAAATCAAGCCTTTTATTCAACTATAATTCCGCTTTTTAACTCGACGCAACTTTGACTTATATAAAACAGTATAATATTATTACTTTTTTATTTGTTTATAATTTTAAAGAAGGGAGTTTTATATTAACATTTATAAATAGTACACATAGAAAAGCTCGGAAAATTATAAGTGCTATTTTTTATTAAAGGGATATGTTTAAGGTTTCCAGCTCTCCCAATTATTATAAAACATCGAGTGCCACATGTTAAGATTCCCTTACATTTAATGTACAACTTATACGCGACTTAAATGTACCGTTATATATATATATTAAATTTCATTCTCAATCACAAGCTACGAAGGCCAGGTTGAAACAATGTCCACGTTGTAAATTAAACAAAGCAAGTTGGAAAATTACAAAGCAAAAAAAAAATAAGAACTAGACGGTTTAACTTTGGTATTATTATTATTAAATCTTACTAAATGGTTATTTCAAACCTACTTTCTTGTCGACATACTTTATAAGCAATGTATGTACTCAAGTATAGGCAAGGTCGCCAATTAGTCCGGCTGAGTTGGTCCACCCCCAACTAAAACAACTAATGGACTACTAGTCACATTAGTCCTTTAGTTAGTTCGGACTAAAGTTTACAACCCTGCTTATATTTATAATTTTAAGGATGGATGATAATAGTAAAGACTACTGTTACTTTATAAGGCCCTTTTAAAGGTATGCGTTGTACTCTAATTCCATATTTTTAGTGGGCTTTAATTAATTTTAACATTTCACTTTTGTTAGGTTTAAAAAGACCTTGATTATGACTTCAATAAATAATACGTAAGTGGAGGGCGGTAGAAATCTAGTAACCATTTACGTACAACTTATTACTTATATTATTTGAAACTCAATTAAAACTAATTAAATCAATCTCGTTTATAGTTTAAAGTCTTCAAATAGAATACTATAATGCTAAACAATCTTTCACAACCTTACAAATTACTTTACAATTAAAATTTATATTTTTACGTGTTGTGAATTTTTTAACTTTTAACAAGTTGGCTTACATCGTACTAATAGTTAATATGTGTGTTTAACGTGTAAAGGAAGATTTATATAATCACTCAAAGCATCCTCCTCTTTTTATAAAAAAATATTAAGTACATTATATACTTGTCTTTTGAAATTTTGGTATTACGAAAGATACTGTAACGGCTGGAGTTGGCGTAAGCTGCAATCGAGCCAGTGTATTTCGAAGACTAAAGAATCTATGCAGAAGTAAACAACCCACTCGCGAGGGCCCCCGCCTCGAGGGCTTTATGCAGAGTTTTACGAGGCCTGTGCGCGCCTGCCTGCGCGCCTCCCACAGTCACGTGGCCCTGGGCCAGTCCCTGGGCCCGTCCCGGGCCTTGGCCCGTCACAGATACTTTTTCAAAGCTCGAAAGTTTGAAAATATACTAAGTATAATACGAAACGGTGTTTATAGACCGACATGGTACTATTATTGAAATATCGTTTTTATTAACGAAATTGGAGCGGTCGATGCAGTAAAGAAGCTGACGAAGGCGGTTGAAAAGGCTAATAAATAAAAGGTACGAAAGCAATAAAAATGAGAGCTTTTAGTATAAACTATAGCTCGTTTGAAAGCGTGGTCGGCAGAGTGGGCCTATCCAATATTTGTATCTATTGTTGTTATTATAGGTGTTGAAATATCAAAGTTTATTATGCTGGTGAAAATAATCATATCCCAACCTTTAACTAATTCGACCTTTTCGACTGTTCAACGCCTACGCCTGCTTAGAGGTAGGTGCGATTTTGAGAGGATCGAAAAAGGGAGGGCGTAGTACTAGTAGTCGATTTGTGTAAGTTCGAACAAAGTAACTTAATTTCAACATATAGTTTATAGAGTTGCCAACTAGTCTGGTTTCGGCAGTCTACCCCCGGACCAAGATTAAAAGCCACATTATTCCTTTAATTGATTCGAACTAAAATTTACAACCTTTAGTTTATACATTAAAAAGTCTCTAACAAATAGGGTTTCGCACTTTTGGCTAAAAAGTGCTTTACGTTGTTACTTCCTTACTCCCTATATGGTAATGTAAAGCTCAACTTGCAGTTATAAGACAGTTCCTATGGTGTGTTTCCCTTGTTAAAAGAGTACTTTAAACGATAAGGAATATATATAAAAGATATATTCCTATTAAAGTTATTATAAAGCTGAATCTTTGAAAAAAAAAATTTAATTTCAATCTTTGAATATTTATAAGGGTACAAGTAAATAGTTTGGTAGTTTATGTGTTGCTTGGTTTAAATTTGTGCCTGATTATTAGCGGAGTCGGTAAATGTTTACGCATCTCTTTATAACTACTCTAATAACTGTTATTATATAAGTAACTCGGTACAGCATATAACGCTGTTATATATTAACACTACTAAATAATTAACATGGGCTTTTACTGTGTTAATTGTCAGCTAGTTATTAATACTTAATACAAGATAGTTATCGTGAAACACTAAGGAAATGTAATATATTTACGTACGTTTTTAATCAACCTTTAATTCGATTTTTTCGTAATAAAACTCGGCCGCGTTACTTTTCAGTTGTAACGCATTCGAAATTAAATACTCTATAATCTTCAAACTTAAACTGTAACCGTGTAATACGCGTATTAACAAGTAAACTTAAATTAAAAAAATACTAAAATCCCTTTTTTTTTAAGATCTTTCGTTCTACTCCCTTCCACCTTTAAAAAAACACCTTTAAAACATTTAACCGGTCGGTACCTTGTTCTAAAACTTCACAAAATAGTTAAAACAAAAATTCATATTTTCGGCATTGAGGAGATACCGCTACACAATTTACAACAATAGTGACGCGCCTATACGCAATAATAAATAAAAGCAAGTACTATACATTTATAAACGAAAAAAAGGGTGGAAACCTATTTTCTTCTTTTTTATATTAAAAAAAGAGTGCGTTAAATTTAATATATATCAAATGAAGTACTTGAATAAATATCGGCCTTGGTTGAGTGAAAAATGACAACAAACGCCCTAGAGTTTACTATCGTCCATCAAAGGATAAGTGCGGGCTCATAACTAGAAAAAAACACTTATGCATATATTGAAAGTCATGGAGTATAGCATTATATATATTTTTCACGGTTATCAAAGTCAGCAAAAAACAGGAGCTTGAAAAGGTTTTCTACAAATCGAAAAGTAACGTACAAAACTAGCGTACAAATAATACGGCTGCCTAGTAGTAAGTGTTGCCAATTAGTCCGGTTTAGTTAGTCCACCCCTGGACTAAGACTAAGTGTGGACTAATTAGTGTGGACTAATTAATCCTGTAGTAGTCCATACTCGGACTAACATTAATGAAATAACTAATTAGTCCGGACTAACGTTTACACCCCTTGTTTATATGCAAGGTGAGAGCGCTGTATATACTAATTAGTCCAGCTCTAGTCCTAATCCGGGGTGGCCTAACTAAACCGGACTAATTTACGACCTTGCATATAGGTAGCATTATAAACTTTGCTCGGATTAATTAAACGATTATTGGAACTAGTTAGTTTTGACTTGTTTAAGTTTATTAAACAGTAATATTATTATCACGGTCAATCAAAATCCAAAACATATGTACTTAGCTATAAAATAAAAATGAAATACAACAATGGCAGTAGCGTTGATTTACTACAGAATAACAATGCAAAGCAGAATTTGTTTTATTACGCTGTCTATTCAGAAGTATAAAAAGTCAAACCCGGTTTCGCGGCGATCTGTTACATAGTCAATACACAGGTTTTATTACTTTTAACGAGTACGCTGGTGTTAACTGGTACCGGCTAAACGAACACAACGTCAGGTCGCTTTTGATGAGTCCCAAGCAGTTAGTAAAACCAAATTTATTTACTTGTAATAATATCGTTATCCTTTAACAAGTTACTTATATAAATCGACTTCACCCTACCAACAGCGTTTTTTTTAATTAGTTTGTTATAAATTACAGGTAGGACAACAATTGTAAATATACTTAGTCCTGTAAAGTTTTCAACTAAAGAAGGCTGACAATGTATACGTAATACTGCTGCGTATAAACGCGCCACCGTCAGTGTAAACTATGCAGCGGCAAAGCGTTGTTATTAGAGTAAATTTATTTATATAAATAACTTACTAAATTTCACGTTATTAATATAGTATAATGAAATTTTTATTATTAATTATGTTAACTACCCGTACACAGTAACAAAGCTTAAAATAGGTATATAACGGTTAAGAATGGATTTAATCAGCTTATTACTACTGAGGTATACACCATGTAAACTTACTCCACGTTGTTGCGTAGACATAGTCTTGACATTGTAATGTTTTAAAACGTAACATAAACGCTTAAATATAGTTTGTTTTAAACTACGATTTACGAGTCATGTTTAAATAATATTCATATCGATTTTAAGCTCGGGACTAGCTTAAAGACTCTCTTAGGGCCACGCAGCTAGGCGTTTCAGTTTTAAATAAGATTTCGTATAAACGCGTGCGGGCCGTTAAAAACTCTGTAATGAAAGCCCTTAAAAAGAGCCTTTTACAGTTATTTTATTTTGCTTTATATAATTACTTAATCTTTTCAAAATAGTACTACTTTTTTTACTGTTTATGTCGACCGAGCATTCATTTATAAATCAAAACTAGACTTTAAAATGTATAAAGTTATTATTAAAAAATTGTTTTACGAATACGTAAGTAAATATAAGTCGGTTAGTACTTTAAATTTAATATTATGAAATTAATTATATAAAAAAAATGTAAAGTAGTTATTACATACTCACCTTTTATTAAACTTCGTTAAAATCGTTGAACTTGTTACGTACTAGACAGCACCGCAAGCCCGCGCCACACCGTGGCGCAGGCACGAGCCCAGGCACGAGCCCATGGCACGGCTATATGAAGCCATGCCGCGGCCTCCCGCAACCTCAGTACTAGATAAAACCAATCAACTAACTTACTTACATTTACTTCACATCAGGGTTGTAAATTAGTCCGGTTAAGTTAGTCCATCCTCGGACTAAGACTAACATTTACAACCCTGCTTCACATACAATGGCATAAGACTGCGTGCCTACGACCCTTTATGATTTCTATGACTATTATGCCCACGCGTTGCTTTTATATACCATTACATAATTTACACTAACGGTGGCGCGTTAATACGCAACAAAGCTGTCGTATATGCAGGGTTGTAAATTAGTCCGGTTTAGTTAGTCCACCCCCAGACTAAGTATAAGCCCGGACTAATTAGTCCTTTAGTTAGTGCAGACTAAAATTTACAACCCTGGTTATACAACCTATTTCATGTTACAGTGTTGTTTTAAACTTTACAATCATTGTTGAAGCTGAATGGAAGCTTATATGGGCGTAAAAGTAACGTATAGTTGTAATATACCTTATCCTATTAGTGTTTAGGTATAAAACCAGCGAAATGCCTTACCAGAGTCTCTTTAACGCTATGCTCTAAACCGGATGCTCGTCTATATTTTGTTCTTTTTTTGCTGGGATTTTTAAAAAAAATTGTAAAGGGTATTGTCTTCGAATTTTCCGAAGCACTTGCTTTTACCATCTTTGCATTCCCTAGTGTTTTATTTTCAGAGCTACATACAGCTCTACTTCCATTAATGTGTTATTATAGTATTAACTATTTACATAACTTATTATACTTTATAATAACGTTATTTTTAAATAAATTATTTATATAAACTTATTTAACTACAATAATAACGTTGTTTATAAAAAGCAGATTTATATAGTTGTGCTATTTAGTCTTTACTTACTCCACCCTCGGACTAAGACAAAGGGTGGACTAATTAGTGCGGACTAATGATTACAACCCTGGCTATACTATTGTTGAATGAAGGTGATGTACGGCTTTATAAAGCTGTGCTACAAACTTGTGAGTTGTGCCGTATATAGCAGCTATATTGTAATATAAGTTTAATCATTCTTTTAACTAGTTTATACGGTATAGTTTTTAAACACTAGTACGTATTTACGTGTTATACCAACTGTTGTATAATAAAGATTGAACTAGTCGTAATATAATATACGCAGTGTTGTACAATTTATTGTGATCTAACTACTTGTTTTGTATAGTTTATATTAAATAACTAGTAGTAACAGTTTGTATGAAATATAATATAGCGGTAAACGCATCCGTACGGCTGTCATATACATTGGTATAAAAATTTTCCAACAGGTAGTACTAGAACTCGTAATATTTTGTGATTTTGGTAGACTTGGTAACCCTTCACGACTTTGCTTACAGTAATGTACTTCATTTATTTTAAAGATAAAATTTCAAGTATCCGTTTATGTTTATGTACGCATTATACTAGTAGAATACTTATATATCCGTCATATCAAGGTTTTAAACTTTAGTCTAGGGTGGACTAATTAAAGCACTAATTGGCTCGGCTTCATATTAGCTTTACTGTTACGTTCTACGATACCACAACGCGACCTACACCACATATGGCGCAAATCACCAACCGTGTCACGGCTATATAAGCCGTACCTGCTTTCACCTTCGTAGTATTGCTTAAGAAGTTAATCAACTATTCAACTATTTATCATTTGCACACATAAGCTTGAGCCTGCTTCACCGCATTCCTCTTTACGACCGTTATGCCCACGCGTTGCTTTTCTATGCCGCTGCACGGTTTATACTAACGGTGGCGCGTTCATACGCACCATTTACTAAGCAGTATTGTTATTACGGTTACATTAGTTTATTTAAATAATTTATTATAAAACAACTTTATTATAATATAAAACATAACGTTTTATTTAATTTTTTTATTAATTTTATTGTTTTATTCAATGTTAAGCTTTTACACATTAAAGTTGTTAATTGGTTCAGTTTAGTCAGTCCACCCTCGAACTAAAACTAACAAAATAATTAATTATAACTTATAAACGTGTATAATTTAGTAGATTAAAAAAATTAGTTCTTAACTAAAAACAAGTGTATAAAAGTTACTTAAATAATATAATTAAAGCTTTAAAATTAAAACTAAAATAACTTATTTTACTACTTCAGCGAAGTGCAGTTACGTCGCGTATAACCGCGCCACCGTCAGTGTAAACTGTGCAGCGGCATAAAAAAGCAACGCGTGGGCATAACGGTCGTAAAGAGGAATGCGGTGAAGCAGGCTCAAGCTTATGTGTGCAAATGATAAATAGTTGAATAGTTGATTAACTTCTTAAGCAATACTACGAAGGTGAAAGCAGGTACGGCTTATATAGCCGCGTTGCGGCATTGTAGAACGTAACAAGTTAAATATGCATGAGAGTAATTGCTGAAGCCTTTATATATTTATATTTTGCGAGGCCGTGCCTTACCCTCCTCGCAATCCATGTAAGTATGCTTAATACTAGTATTATTGTTTATCTCCATTTGTTACTTTTGGCAGGCTTCCACAAATGCTTCAAGTTAATACAAAACAAACTATAGAAATCAACGCCTCTTCAGTGCAATATAGATGCACGTCTTTAATATAATTACTTACCACTACATATTATCTACACGAAACTTGGCTTTGTCTTCTTAGTATCGGTAGCACTATAAACAGCCTAAGATAGCCCTACGGAGTACCTTTAACCTATTTGCAATAGAAGATGAGAATGAAAACCCCTCCAAAATTAGAACCAATGGTAGTGAGCAACGATACTGCAACTGATCTGGCACCCCTTGTTATTTTTATTTGTAGAGGGCTACTCCTCTTCCATCAAAGTCGCCTTTAGTGTTGGTTGTAACACAAAATGGGAGATGGACGGCTTTGCATTAACATGTTCGACTTCTAAAGATAACACCGGTAATCAGAACACAAGAGGTAAAGGAACATGTTATTAGGGTTGTTTGTTTTTATACCTGGGCCTTCATCTTTTTTGTTGTCATAATAGAGACTAGGTGAAAGGTTGCTAGAAACTTTTACCATAAAGATATGTAACTCTGTACTACCTCATATACGGAGCAAGTATTAGGTAAACCTATAGTAGTTATAGGAAATTAGGAACTAAAATGATTACAACAGCTGTCGTACGGGGCGAATTCAATGCAACTTCTCAACATCTACATTTAAATTGTAATAGGCAAAGTCGCTGTTGCACTATTCTTAGGGTATACTACAACGTTACTCTCGGATGCAATGGCGCCTGCTTGATCGCAGCTCACAAAAAAAAAGTACATGAAAGAAACTATAGCTCTTTATCATAAACGTAGCCCTCTAGCCTCCATAGATCTATTTGAAGTTGTAAGGTTCGCCGGCCACGCAAAAGAAGGAACGAGTTCTGTCGAAACAAAGCAGAGCTCAGGCGTAGTTGTTCCACGGAGTCGCCGAGCAGAAAGCATAAGTTGTGTGTTGAAATGATGGAGTTGGACTGGATGGTTGGAGCCTCGCGGGGAGATTCCTGCAGCTCAGAGGAATTACCAGGTGTCGCCTTTCTTCCTAAAAACACAGAGCAACCGAGCTGGTGCAGATCAGCTATCTCGCCCACAGACTCGTACGGAATCAAATATTTCCTATCACTGCCTTCACATAAGCTAGCAAGGAAGCGAAAGTTATCAACTATACGACGGCGCATCAAATCTAGAACAAGGGTCTCCATATCGCTTCTCCAAACAGCACGAGAGCATAAGGTGGAGGCTTTGGAGTGCTCTGATGATCGCATCAGGTCTTTGTGAGATCTTCGATGTCTCCCCGAGCCTGTAGACATGTCACGTAGCAACCTGTGCCGTGCAAGAACATAGGCAGCAGGCCCGCGCACCGGTTTGGAAATACTGTTGTCTGTCAGAGACTGGGTGTGCGTCTCGGCGGGTGGTACAGGTGCCAGAGTTGCGAGTGGTGCGTCCGAGGCTGGGCTCCTGGCTAGGTCAAATGGTACTAGCCAGGGATCTCCTGTTTGTGGGTGTGCGAGTAGCCGGAAGGCATGGAGAAAAGCTCGAGGCAACCGGACCCGGGTGACTGGGCAGGAACGGCCCGGAGTTGCCAGGATTTGGGCTATAGTTAAGACTTGTTTTAGCCTCGGATGATCGTTACAGCTCAAAATGGCCAGCATGCTCATGGCTAAGCGGGAAGGAGTGAGGTGATAATATACCAAAGGCATTTTGCTCCAATTGTCTCTGGAACTTGGTCTTTTTGTGGGGGCTTTTAGCTGGCTTTGGGTGTTTCCATCGATGCTGTGCCTGAGCCAGCGCATTGCCGGCCAAAGGTGATTGCTGGGAGTGCGTAGATGGAGCGGCGTGGGCATGCAGGCGAGCTGCTGCCACGCCATTGCCAACTAGGGATTTTGGCGTCCCATCGGTAGACTGGGAGGCGTTGGAGAAGTGTCGGAGGCACCCAGCAAAAGAGGAATTCCTAGCATATTCCCAACGTTTGGAGTTGTTTCGGAGAAGGCTGTGGTATGGATTGGTGTACAGTGGAGGGTGGAAGTAGCATGCCGGTAAGATGCTGATCAGTCTAGACATTCTTGCTGTCAGATAGAAAATGGCGACTCAAAGGCGAATGCCGGCGAGGCAGTTTTCTCAGCTCATTCTAGCTAAGTCTATGATTAAAATACAGTTACGAGTAGTCAAAATATTTCGTACACTACAAATAGTGGTTAACTACGGAGTATTTATTAGCGGGCCATCTTGAAATGTAACTTATGTTAGGTAGTACTACATAAGATAAGATAGTACAGAGTTCTTACCGCTACCACTGTAAGCCCCCACAAGAGTGGTGTACTCGTAAGATACAAGCTGCACGAGTCGGACACAGCATAGCACACGTGACAAAATCGACAACTTGCCCACAAACGGCCAGGTATTCTAAATTTTGGATGCTCAGCGTCAACAATTCAGGCAGAAGCAGGACGGTATAATTCGCTGATATGAATCGTGGAAGCTCGGCTTGGAGGCTTTCCAGGGCGTTGCGCCCACAGGGCCTCTGCCAAAAGTCCGCGTTTTCTTGTTCTCCGCGCTCGGCACAGCGGCCGTTTACTGCCTCTATTCCTATGCCATACATAACAGAAGTCACGGTATGCATTGCGTCGTCTAGCCAGAATGGGGACGATACCCCTTGAAGCAACATTCACTAACATCGTAGGCTGGTGGCTGGCGGACATGTGTGTAGACATCCCCGAGAGTTCAGGCTCCCGCAGATTGATCAGCCAGCTAACGAAAGGAACAGCTGACATATTTTCGAAGCTATTGCAGGTATGAAACGTCTTTTACGGCTGTCCGAGAGACTCACGCAAGCGATAACCCTAATGCTTGGCGGGACAGGAGCGCATCATATGCCTGAACGGCGCAATCGATGATAATGTGGCAGCTGCTATCGTTGCGCAGCTCCTGTGGCTCGAGTCGGATGCGCCCGACAAGCCCATCACGATGTACATCAACTCACCAGGGGGCGAGGTGAGCTCTGGACTAGCCATCTACGACACCATGTCATACATCAAATCCCCTGTTTCGACTGTGTGCGTTGGCGCAGCGGCATCGATGGCAGCCATCCTGCTCATTGGTGGTGAGGCAGGCAAGCGCTTCGCACTGCCGCACAGCTCCATAATGATCCATCAGCCATTGGGCGGCACGCGCGGCCCTGCGGCCGACATCCTGATCTATGCCAACCAGATCCAGCGCATCCGCGGCCAGGTGAACGAAATTGTCCGCCGCCACTTGAATGCGTCTTTCGGCTATGACAAGTTTGACCTCCGCGAAGTCAACGACATGATGGAGCGCGACAAGTATTTGACTGCCGAAGAATCGAAGGACCTCGGCATTGTGGACGAAATCCTGTATAAAAGGCCGGTGGGGGAAAGCGAAGGCGCAAATTCGACGCAGAATGGAAAGTCGGAGTGATCCTTATGAGTTCGTGAGATCGTGAGATCGGAGATTGTGATATTGTTGCACTCGTGGAATTTCATACTTGAGTGTCGACGTAAAAGGAATCGAGTGCAGGCAGTACGTTGGCCCGTCCGATATCCCTTATTCGCCGGAAAGGGTTCATATAGAGATAGGGGCTGTGTGGGAGAGCAAAAGGCATCTCACGACCGCGGAAACGGTGTCGGAATCGAAAAGCGGTGATTTTTGTCCGAGCGGCACACAATAGCTACTACGATTATGTACGGACGCCCAATCACAGGGCGTCTAATAGCAATATACCCTATGTGGTACCAAATCGCCCACTACCATCGCCTCTATATTTTTTGCGGGGAGGGTGGGCGGTCAGGAAAATTTGCTTGAATTCTGCCCTTGCCGAACTCGCTAGCCCGCGTACATATGTAGGTTGTAAGATAGGCCCGCCAGCTTGAGGGTTTCCTTGTGACCGCTGCTACTATCTCCAAACGACGCACAGTTGGTGACTCACCGCGGTTGCTATTCAACCACATCGCCCACCTACTGCCCACCTTGCCATGACGAGTTGGGGTGGCGTGTCAATTGGCAGTCTAACAGCTGTACTTCACCGTTGTCTCCCCCAGGAGCTTCTCTGGACCAAGATAAAACTATAGAACTGAGCTCGCTCCTTCATAGCTATTGCACCACGTCCTGCAATCCCCGCCACTCTTCTCTCACCGGCGAGCATGTTTTCTTCTACCATGTCCAAATTGGGCAGCGGGAGCCTCCGGCAAACTCTTTTGGGCCGTGCAGCAACTCCTTTGCTTGCGATGCCTCGCCTGTATGTTTGCTGTTTGCTCCACTCTTGCGTCTTGTTGCCCTCCCCCCCCAATTCTTCCTCCATACCGCTTCTTAAGCTGAGACTGAGCTGGCGAACCCATTACTGACTGATTATTTTGTCTTCACTGCAGTTCCAGCCATGCGTTCTCGACATCACGGCTGTGGCAGGCTTCAGACGACAAGGGCAAGCTGAACAGAGTGTCCTCGCAGATCACCCAGCCCAAGTCTCAGGGCGCATCCCAGGCCATGCTCTATGCCACAGGCATGTCTGAGGAGGACATGAACAAAGCACAGGTGGGTATCTCGTCGGTCTGGTACGAAGGCAATCCTTGCAACATGCACCTCATGGACCTGTCGGGCGCCATCAAGAAGTCTGTCGCCGATGCAGGCCTGGTGCCTCTTCGCTTCAACACTATCGGTGTCTCGGACGGCATCAGCATGGGAACCACGGGTATGCGATTCTCTCTCCAGAGCAGAGAAATCATTGCCGATAGCATCGAGACCGTCATGAATGGCCAATGGTATGACGCCAACATCTCCATCCCCGGCTGTGACAAGAACATGCCGGGCGTCTTGATTGCCATGGGCAGAGTGAACCGCCCTAGCATCATGGTCTACGGAGGTACCATTCGGCCTGGGTGCGGCAAGAGTGGCCAGCCACTCGACATTGTGAGCGCATTTCAGGCCTACGGGCAATACATCTCCGGTGCCATCACCGAGGAGGAGCGCTTTGATATCATTCGGAATGCCTGCCCCGGTGGCGGAGCCTGTGGTGGCATGTATACAGCCAACACCATGGCCAGCGCCATTGAAATGTTGGGCATGACGCTGCCGGGGAGCAGCAGCTTCCCGGCCGAGCACCCGGCCAAGAAGGCCGAGTGCGAAGCTGTAGGTGGCGCCATCCGAAACCTTCTCAAGGAAGACATTCGCCCGCGAGACATTATGACGCGCCAGGCCTTCGAGGAAGCCATGATTCTCGTGACCGTTCTCGGCGGCAGCACGAATGCTGTGCTGCATTTGATTGCCATTGCCGATTCTGTCGGCATAAAGCTCACCATCGACGACTTCCAGGCTGTGTCCGACCGCACACCCTTCCTGGCAGACCTCAAGCCGTCCGGGAAGTACGTGTTCGAAGACCTCTTCAAAATTGGCGGGACCCCCGCTCTCCTTAAGTTCCTAGTCAAGGAAGGTCTTATTAAGGGTGAGGGCATGACTGTCACCGGCAAGACAATCAAAGAAAATATCAAGGAGTTCTCTAGCTTCCCCGAGGACCAGCCTATCATGCGCCCTCTCAGCAATCCTATCAAGGCTACCGGCCATCTCCAGATTCTGAGGGGAACTCTAGCTCCTGGTGGCTCCGTGGGGAAGATTACTGGCAAAGAGGGCCTCCGGTTTGAAGGCACAGCCCGGTGTTTCGATGCTGAGGATGACTTCATCGCTGCCCTGGAACGTGGCGAGCTGAAGAAGGGCGAGAAAACTGTGGTCATCATCCGCTATGAAGGCCCCAAAGGTGGACCCGGCATGCCGGAAATGCTGAAGCCTAGTTCAGCGATCATGGGTGCTGGCCTAGGTAACGACGTGGCTCTCCTCACTGATGGCCGTTTCTCTGGTGGCAGCCACGGATTTTTGATTGGCCATATTGTCCCTGAGGCCATGGAGGGTGGCCCTATCGGTCTTGTCCAGGACGGTGACCGTATTGTGATTGACGCTGAGGAGAGAGTTGTTGATCTCGAGGTCCCCGAGACAGAATTGACAGAGCGGCGCAAGCTCTGGAAGGCTCCACCAGTGCGCGCAACGAAGGGCACCCTAAGGAAATATGCCGCTCTGGTGAGCGATGCAAGCCAGGGATGCGTCACAGATGGGATCTAAATTATCTTGCTATTTTTGATGAAGAGGAAGAGGACTGGATAGGCACAAGAGGCGGTAAGGAAAATCGGTGTTGTAATGGGTTATGAGCTCACTATGCCAACTTAACAAGAACCCTTTCGAGCTTGGAATATTAATGTTTTGGTACTCTTATTCTTGCACGTCGGTGTGTTCATTGTTGAACCCTAACGTTTTGTTCGTGGAATCGCCTTTGGGTCCTCTCTCAGGGGGAGGTTTAAAAGTAAGACCATGGATTCATGGATAAATATCTTGTTTCCAGCAGGTTCAGCTGCCTCGGCTTGCTGTTTGTGTTCGTGTATGTGTGTATATCAGTCACCTCTTTAGACGGCACTTCAATCTACATATGATTATATTGACCGGATTGTGCCCACGCCAACAACTTCTCACCCGTCTTCTTAACGATAAGCATTCTTTGGGCGTCAACGGCTGCCCCTCGGCCTCCTCCATGCCTCCACAAAAGCTTTCTTGTCCACCAAGGTTAACCCTACTCTTTTGTTTCGCCCGAGTCGTGCAAGTGCCTCTGAAATGCCGTCTAAAACAAGCCTTTCACCGGCAGTCATAGAACGGTCAACCATCTCGTTCCTGTCCGGTTCCACAATAGCGCGTGAAGTAGAGCCGTCTCCCATATCTGCCGTATTCAACACACTCTCAGCAATGCGAACCCGTATATAGTGTGTCGGACTACAAAGAAGCTTCCATAGGAATGTGAGCCATGTTCCTGGAAGTGGTGTTGTGATATCTGGGGGGGTATAGCGCATGCTGATAGGAAAGATCCTAGCTGTAGATGGAGCCGTCAGCAGCGAAGGACTGAACGGCAACACTCCTTTCCCATTTGTGGTTCCACACTCGGGAAACACCACGATAACACGGTCGGGATGGGCGGCGACAAGCTCGCGAAGACTGGTAATGCTTTGGTTTCGTTTTCCAGCCGGCGGAGAGAGGCTGAGCTGAGCCGGGCTCAAGGCATGCTTGATGGCGGAGAAGAGCGAGACACGCCGAAGCTTGCGCGAGTTGGAGTATGAGATCGTGAAGATGGGATCGAATATAGCAGCGAGATACAAGGCGTCCACGGGGGACGTGAAGCTTGCCGCAATTATCGAGCCCGGTTGCGGCACTCGCGACGGTGGTTGCTGGGATAGGTGGCCCCGTTTGACACCGTCGATCTGGAGGTCAACCCACCAGATACCTGGAATTGCCATCATCGCCCATAATAGCAGCTTTCGCACAGCGGCCGGCAAAGGCACGAACCGGAGGAAGAGAAAGTAGACGGCCACATATAGGAGGAACGGAATTATGCGGAGAAGAAAAATAAAAATCCGTGGAATGGCTGATAAGGTGGTCGACGGGGTCACGATAGGAAGGAAAGGCGACACACCAGAGCCTTTATTTTAGAGAAGCAACACAGACCGACAAAAAGTAGTGCGCACATGTTAGTCTTGAGGCCAAGATATTCGAACACACAAGAAGTAGCACAGCCAGAACAAACAGTGACATGTTGGAAGATGAGTATCAACACGCGGCATACCTCTGTCTCGAAATTGTGAAA
Organism: Graphilbum fragrans; assembly: GCA_001513895.1. Taxonomy (NCBI): domain Eukaryota; kingdom Fungi; phylum Ascomycota; class Sordariomycetes; order Ophiostomatales; family Ophiostomataceae; genus Graphilbum; species Graphilbum fragrans. Next base: position 231,381 of record LLKO01000005.1, on the reverse strand, counting down.
ACTTCTCCATGATTTCCCTATCGTTATAGAGGCGGTCTTTCTGGCGACATATACGAGCATGGAAGCTGAGTGCGATTCATCGCCCAAATAACAGTCAATTTGCGCCTGTATAGGGTTAGTTGTAGACTCCTCTGAACAAAGTATGTACAGATGAACATGTGAAACTCGGACTTTGGGTGTGGAGCAACATTGATTATATAATACAGGCGGGGCACGGAGCCGTTGCGCCCGCAACGGCAAGTAAACAAATACACAATTTCTGTTTGTTTGTATGCATAGAGGCAACTTATGTACCAGCAAACTTGTTGTGGCAGGGCTATCTGCCTTGAAGTTCTCCATAGCGAGAGCCCAACTAAGCGACGTAAGTACATAAGAGATATACGCGCTCGCCAGACTAAGATACACATACCGATGTGGGGATTGTTGACGTCTCTAGTTTACTTCTTTCCTACAATTTCATTTACACTTCGACGGCGAGATACCTAGAAACAACATTCAGACCTCCCCAACTGCCTGTCGACTCCGCGCACTCTCACCTCCTCACTTGTCTAACTCCTCGATTTCCGCCATTTTGTTCAAATTCATTCTGTGCGCCTTTTCGTTCGTGGGCTTTATCCCGATGCTTCTTGCACGGCGTTCCTGAGAGGAGTCTGATATATCACAGCCATATCAGTTTGAGATGGACGGGCCAGAGAATACGGTAAGAAAGTCGTCAGCGCACGTGTCTGAATCTCTCAACTAACCGCCATTAGGCCTTCCGCCAGTCGAGAATACCTGCTCCTCGGGGGCTGTCAACATCAGGCCTACAAGAGATGACCGATTCGCAGCACAACGCCCGCCAACTGCCATCCATGATTCGTGCACCAGTGCCTACGGCCATTGGGCTGAAGCGCCCTGCTTCGGACCTTCGTGAGTTCCATTGCCAGTCTTCAGTTTCCCCATTTTGAGCTGCGGCGGTAGAATTATGATACTGACGTTAAGCCGCGCCACGACTCCATAGAGCCCAAAGATTCCCAATCCGAACCGAAGCGGCAGACCCTTGCAACGACACAGAATAGAGCACACGGTGCCAAAAAGTCCGCTATAGCGGAAACTACTTCGACTATAGCGGGTAGTGGCATTCGGCCAGTCTCCCTCGTGGCTCCTATGTCAAAAGTGAATACTGCCTCTCTTGCATATCTCTCAACACGCCCAGTCTCTAAAAAATACTAACTAGAGGCTTCTGCCCGTCCTAGACAGTCAAAGCTACTAAGACATCCGCTCCTCATACCTACCAGACTCGTCCAACAGCAGTTACAAGTGGCCGCTCAATATCCTCTCTCAGCCACCATGCGCGCAGCATTGGTGTCAGTGCCGGCAGGGCTCTTCCCAATAATTCGACGGCCCACCAAAGGCGCCAGCAGGCTAGTCACGTAAGGCCGACAACATCTATGGATCAATACAGTGGAGATGTCTCTTCCACTGTCGAAGTTCAGACCAAGGGTACAGTGAATCCAGTCATGCCATACTCTACTAGCTCGAGAATCAAGGTGAAGCTCGGCAAAGCTGCTGCACCACGCCATAGATGCCAATCAATCCATGGTCCTTTCGAGCCAGCTACTCCCCAATCCATCTAAACATAGGCACAGCTGCACCTATCTACTTTGATACATGGGCAGCTGCCCCAAAGCCAAGTGGCTGTTGACTCCCCGTTCTGAGCTTGTGGCTCAATTTTATTCTATTTTGAGCTCAGGCGCAAGCTCTGGCACAAGCTCTGGTGGAGGTGCCGATAAGGACTTCACAAAGTGTCACAACCCCCTTAAACCACAACCATGAAATACGCCGAGGTGGCAAGATTTAAAAAAAGAGACCCCCCCCCCCCCCAAAAAAAGGCCCCCCCCCCCCCCAAAGAAAACCTTATCGACATCTATGCCTAGTTCACCTACAATTTGAATTCAGAGCTCTAACACTCGTGAAATCTAGAGTTGGATGTCAATGAACGCCTTCGTGGCATGGAATCTCAATTCGGCGACATGAAAGAGTTAATGAACCAGACTCTTGCACTGCGGAAGGCACAGGATGAGATGGTTGAATTTACTAATACAAGAGGTAAGGATAAGGTGTACTCATTTCAATCACAACAATGAGGAGGAGGCTGACATATGGTTACAACACACAGCTTATGACCTCCAGAAGCAGAGGGACCAACTGGAGGAGAAAGTCCTGGGGTATCAGCAAGAATCAGATACTCTTCGACAGCAGCTTCTCTTGGCAACTTCTACAATCGAAGGAGAGCGGAGGGAGCAAACGTTCAGATTTGAAGCCCAAGAACGCCAGCACCAACAGGAGCTAGAAGACCTACGACGTGACCTAAGAGACGAAACGGACAGGCTTCAGCGGAACAACCGTGAAGCTCTGGAGGCGTTGGAGCGACATCATCGAATTGAACAAGAGGAGAGACAGATCCAAAGAACGCGAGAAATCCAAGATATGGAGGCGAAACTTGGCAGTGAGCAGCAAGACCTTCGCACAGCGATCCAGGCCAAAGAATACGCACTTCAACAATCCCAAGATGCCTACGTTAAACTTCAACGGACATTGGAGGAGGAACGCTCAGTTTCGACGTCTCTGCAGAGGCGACTGGCAGAAGGCGCGTTGTGCAATATCGAATTGGAAGAAAAGTTGCGGGCGCTCCAGACACAGGTCGACTTTCTAAAATCCGGCAGCAAGCAGCAGTCTGATCAGTTTGCCGAAATGGAAGCACGGCTCCAGCAAGCTTCGAAAACGGCGGATGAGGCGCGGCGGAAACTGATCAAGGAGGAGACAGAGCGGCGCATCCTGTTCAACAAGTACCAAGAGCTCAAAGGAAATATCCGTGTCATGTGTCGCGTGCGGCCGACTACGGAAGGCTCGGAAAGTGACGAGGCAAGCCTAGCGTTTCCGGATGCAAAAACTTCTTCATCGCAAATCGATGTTACCGGCCCGGAAGAGAGGAGCAGCCTTGGGACTACTAGTCGGAAAATCACACCTTTTGAATTCGACCGCGTATTTGCGCCGAATGTTTCCAACGAAGAGGTCTTTGGCGAGATCTCTCAGCTGGTGCAGAGTGCTCTTGACGGGTATAATGTGTGCATTTTTTGCTACGGCCAAACAGGGTCAGGCAAGACGTACACGATGTCGTCGCAAGACGGGATGATTCCACGCGCCACCCATATGATCTATGAAAATATCAAGAAACTGAAGGCGAAATCATGGACATATACGATGGAGGGGAGCTTTGTGGAAGTGTACAACGAAGAGTTGCACGATTTGCTCGCAAGCTCTTCCCCCAGCGGAAGCGGCAACACAAAAGATGTCGAGACAAAAAAGAAATTGGAAATACGGCATGATGAGGCACGAAAGGCAACGACGGTCATCAATTGCAGGACAACGCAACTGGATTCAGCTGAAAAGGTTGAGGTTATGCTTCAATTAGCACAGAGCAACCGTTCCGTTGCAGCAACAAGAGCGAATGAGCGGTCATCGCGGTCTCATTGCGTCTTTATCCTCAAGTTGGCGGGAGAAAATGCAGCCACGGGAGAGCGCTGTGAGGGCACTTTGAACCTTGTAGACCTTGCCGGGTCGGAGAGGCTTAAGCAAAGCGGAGCAGAAGGTGACCGCAAAAAGGAAACCCAGAGTATCAACAAGAGCCTAGCTTGCCTAGGAGATGTCATTGAGGCTCTTGGAAAGGGAGCTCCACACATCCCTTATCGCAATTCGAAGCTGACGCATTTGCTACAATACTCACTGGGCGGAAACTCGAAAACTCTGATGTTTGTGATGGTCAGCCCGCTAGAGGCGCATCTGAGAGAGACCCTGACGAGTCTTCGATTTGCGACAAAAGTAAGTATGGCATGGAACTAGCTAGACTCGATTTTGGTGCTAATCATCCACAGGTGCACAACACACATATTGGCACTGCAAAGTCAACAAAGAAGACCAAAGACCGTGTGAGCGACGCTTGAGAGAAGAGTAGGTGGACCTAGGCTTATGGGGATGATGGAATATTAAAAAAAAACACAGTTGGGCCGCAAAGAGGCCCAACTGTAAGTATGTGTGAATTGTCTTGAGCTGCAGTAGTGCGCCGACATGAGTCCAATGATAGTGCGGGACCCAACAAACTTTGTAGAGGAAAGCCATGGGGAGCCTTTTTGGGATATATTGTAACTAATGATGATGATTCCCCACGTTGACAATGGGGCGACCTCCAAAATACTACCGTTTACCTTTTTGCCTTTCATGGCGTCACGATTGATTACTCGTACCGGGGCTTTATGTGGAAGTGCCTTTGCTCGAGCCGTGGTATTTCGGAGTACCCAATAACAGCCCATTGTTCGTCACCCATACCTAGAGGCTGTCGGTATACCTATGTTAGAAATCATGCGTACAGTTTATGTAGTTTGCTAGCCTTAGCGATCTTGCGCGTCATTGTTCAACTCGTGGATGTAAGGACAGAAAATCATTGCCACATGGGAGTAGCGACATAAGAGTTAAATCAAGCTTAAATTATCTGATAAAAATGGTGGGATAGAAATAGATAAAATCATTGTAGCCCGAGAGTACAGTATCGACTGAAAAGAGAACGGAACACTGTTGCTTCGTAGATTGGTTGTAGTTCTGACAGGCCCTATGATGATATGTGATAAGACAAAAACGCATGTTCAATGTCGCAGTATCGCACCCCTCCAGCTTCACCTCCCTGTGATGCTAGCCATTTCACAAGCCTAATAAAACCCCAAGACATAAGAAAATATAATGAACGAAAGCGGCCTCGGAGAGTAGATGAAACTAAGCTCGGATGAAATCCAAGCCCGCCGGAAACCTATCGAAGACGCGAAAAAGGACAGGCTAAATAAAGGAACAAAGAAGACAGAAGGCTAGGGCAAAGTAGCATAAGAAATGGTTGGTGAGAGTAGGATGGGTTATTCCTGTCCTGACCAAAAAAAACAACCCAAAAACCATGCCGCATTGGAAGGCTGCCCAAACAAAAACAAAACACAAAAAAACGCCGTGAAATACAGTAGCCCAAAATAAACAGACGCGAAATGCTGCAGGTAATGTGGTGCAGAGCATTTGCCCAAAAACCGAAAACTGAAGGGGAGACAGCAATAAGAGCGAGGGTATGCGAAAGGGGGCGGAAAAGCCGATAATACTAGCTAGGCACGTGTGGTCGAAACTTGTGAAAGAGCACCAGTACAGGTCTATCGTAGGGTGCTAAAATCCATCTCGACACCGATTGTATTTAAGCCAAGAGGATTCAGCGAACTGACATCCGAGTTTGTGCGCTGCAATGCCTGGAAGTCGCCGACCGTTGTTCGAAGCTGTTGGGAGGGAATTCCGAAGCTGCTAGACCGCTGAGGCTGCTGACGCACGGAAAAGGCAGTGGAACCGAGGCTGGGGCTGAATGTGGGCATTGAAGAGCCCACCGTCTGGGCGTTCAGAACACCCGTCATACTCTGTGCCTGTTCCATTGGCTGGGTAGTTGGGCTCAAGGAGGGGGAGGCCATAGAGGGGCGCATTCTGGGCTGCATCATGTTCATGTTATGAGCTATAGAAGGGCCAAGCCCCTGCAGCATGGACAAGGACGGTTGATGAGACTGGGCCAGTGATTGCTGCTGGACAAGCGGCTGATGGGACATCTGTTGAGGGCCTTGCTGTGGCATCTGGTTGGGGAGTTGTTGCTGGAGGAGTTGGTGCTGTTGCGGCTGGTGTTGCGGTTGTGGTAGTGGCTGCTGGAGTTGCTGATGTTGGTGTTGATGTTGGTGTTGGTGTTGATGTTGATGATGTTGATGCTGCTGCTGCTGCTGCGGCTGCTGCTGCTGTTGCGGCTGATGTGGCGTTAGAGGCTGTGGCAACTGAAGTTGTTGTTGGTGTACTTGTGGCTGGTGCTGCAGTTGTTGCAGCTGCTGTGGCTGCTGTTGCTGGATCCGTAGATGCTGATGGGCGGGCTGGGTTGAAGACATCTGGCGGAGGCCATTGGCGGCCGATGTTACCGCAGCAGGGTTGGGAACGGCGGCAGCAACGATTTGGTGGTTGTGCATGGCCATGTCGGACATGGAGCTGAAGTCGTAGTCGACGCCAGGAGAGAGAATGGGGGGTGACGAGACGAAAGGCGATGTCACATCGTGAATGGCGGGAGTAGGGCCGGTGCTAACAGAGCTGGAGGAGTCGGTCTTGTAGTCGTCCATGGACAGACACGGCGGCTGGGCCATGCCGGCATTACCGAGGCCGTCGAAGATGTCCATGTCGCAGACAGTGTCAGGGGCGTTCTGGAGTAAGGGGTTGGCGAGGCGGGGCAGGATCTCGTGGACCTTGTAGAGTAGCAAGGGGACACACTGATGCTGGCCGCTACGGAGGACGGCGAGGATGTTGGACAGCTGGCTAAGCTGGCCGTGGGGAGTGACGGTGAAAGGGCTGCTCGACGAGGGCATCATGGTGAGGACGTCCATGAGGTCGTTGGTAACGGAGAGCAGGGTCTCGACCAGCTTGGTGCCGGAAATGCCAGGGTTGCCCTGGGGCGAGAAAGCAGATGCCATGGGGAGCAGCTCGCGGGAGAGGTCAAAAGAAAAGGCGCTAGCAACATCGTTGTTGGCAGCGGCAGCAGCTGCAGCGGGGTTGCCGTTGGCGAAGTTGATCTGCCAGACAAGGGTCTGGACCCACTGCTGGCTGCGCATGCGGTCGGTGAACTGGGGGTCGGCAGCGACAGCAGCAGCCAGGTTCTCGTTCTGCTGCTTCTGCAAGACGGCAATGTAAGGCGGAGGGCAGTCGGCGCGGGTCTTGTTCCAGAGGTCGACGAAGCCGGCGTCGAGGGGCCGGAAAAGGGACACAAGACGGCAAAAGGCTAGCAGCTGGGGAGCAGCCGCATCGGTGGGATCGTCGGCAGGCGAAGGCAGGCCGACAGAGGCCTTGAGGCTCAGGGGGCGGTCATGCTGCAGGGCATAGGCACGCTCGGCGACAAACAGCAGCCAAAAGAGGCGGCGGCGGCGCACCGCATCAACGCTATCCCAGGCCACGTAGGATTCTTCCTTTTGCATGTCGACGAGGAGCACGAGAGTGGTGGCTTCACGCAAGTGCAGCCAAGCCTTGGTGTGCATGTCGAGGCCATAGTGGCAGGCGAAGAGGAAGTAGCTGGTGGCGAGGGTGTAGAGCGTAGGGCTCTGGACATAGTCGTAGCCCTTGCGCACACGCAGCGTCTCTTCGATCAGCAGCGTGGCCGTAATGATGGAGGCTCCAGGCATGGCCTCGGGACCATAGGGGTCAGTGCCGGGGAGGGCCATGCCGGGCTGCAGCATCATGAAAGCGCTCAGCGAGGCCAGCAGGCAGTAGGTGTCGAGCGTAGTGTCGGCGGCCATCGCGTCCTGCTCGAGGCGCTGGCGGCTGAGAATAGGCATCGACGGGTACATGTGGGCGAAGAAGAAGTCGATGGAGGCGCGCACCATATCGTTGGTCAAAAGCCCAGGCGTCGGGGCCAGGGCAACAATGGGAGCGGTAGTTGTGCTGGCGCTGTTCATGCGGTTCTGGATCCTGGCCGAGAGGCTGGACTGGCGCTGGGTCTCGCGCAGCTCGCTGATGACCTTGGCGCGAGAGCCCTTGGGACCCTTCTTCTGCGGGATGGCATTGTATGTGCAGCAGAGCTGGGCCGACGAGCAGTTGCGGCACGGGTTGATGCCATCGCACTTGACTTTGCGTCGATGGCACGCGTCGCAGGCCCGCTTCACGGCTGTCGACATGATGGGCAGACGCGAGAGAAATATAAGACAAGAAACAAAAGAGACGAGTCAAATCAACTCGCTTCTATGATATGAGAGGCGAGGGATGCCGAAAAGGCAAGAGTCAGACTCGCCGAGTCGGTCGGCTGCGAAATGATGAGACGCGGCGTGAAAACGGCCGCTCGGTTGTCCAGTTTGTCGATGACAACAAAGATAGCAGGCGGCGGCAAAACAGCCGACGGCGCTTTGGCGGCCGAATCCAAAGCAGAGCGCCACGCGAGGGCGTGAGGCTGTTGACGATCGGTCAAAAAGCGGTGGACGCGTTGGCGATCCAAGGGCGAAAGAATGAACAAAACTGCGGATTGGCGATAGAGGAGGGAATGAGCGGCAGCGGAGGCAGCGGCGACAGGATACGAGCGAGACGCAGGAATCAACAGTGGGCGGTATTCGGCAGAGGCCGACGATGAAAATAAAAAAGCGTTTGCAAGACAGCAAAAGAACCCCAAAGATGACAGATGCAAGGGAGACACGGACTGCCAACTGTCAAAAGTGTATCAAATAGAAACGCAAGGAGGTAAGAGGGAGGAGGTAGGGTGAGGGTGAGGAAAGGGCGGACGGCGCAGATGAATACAATACATACGTGCATACGAGACCCAAGAGAGAAACAACAGGAGACCTGGGGGGGAGAAGAGCGGAACTGCGGAAGGGATGAGACAGGGCCAGCGACAGAGTGAAAAGAGGGCAGAATAGGAGGCCACAGGGCGTTTCCAGCGGGCAGCCAGAAACCAGGGGGAGGATACTGGGGAAAGTGGAGTGGCCAGGGTGATTTGCGGGCAATTGCGGGCAATAATGCAGAGGAGCGGAGGTGGTAGTGGTATTGATGGTAGCGCTGGTCAGATACAACTACAACTGACAACGGTGTGATGGGCATAATGGTGTGTCCTCCGTACGGAGTACTCATAGGAGTATGTACTCATATGTATCTTGCTATTACCGAGTAGAGTTGGCAGCCGGTTACGCTAGGTACATACGAGTACGAGTGACTTTTTATGGGTACATCAGCTCCATGCATTCGTACACCACGGAGCAGGTCCTTTGTTTAATTGCCCGCTTAGGATGGGTACTCATGCAAAACGGCATAGAAGGCTAGGGTGAGGGCCCCAGCGGGCAAGCCAAAAAACGAGAGAAATTTTTGAGATAGCGAAATTGGCCTTGGAAATGAGTTGTTGTGCAGCCCGTGACAGCGGGGTCGGGGCGGCGCTATCATTGGCTGCGGCCTCCAAAAAAGTGGAGGGAAAGGAGCCACCGGCATTGTTATGCTGGCAAAGGCTCAATATGGAGCCACAGCGCTAGCAATCTTAGTGCTGGCCCGCGAATCGGCCCAAGTACTCATATGTACTCGTAACTGTACACTATGTGTACAGATGTAGTCGGTGTACTCCGTAGTGTATGCTGTCCTGTATAATTGTGCGAAGTGCCTGCATTCACGCAGAACGCAGTACAAGCACGTTATGCCCACTGCGATACCTGCGAAGAGATATCGTGTACAAGCTCTCGGTTTTACGGGCTACGATATGTGGGATCATTCAAAAGGTCAATACGAAAATGTATTGAAGCGTACGTGTATCTACTCGTAGGTACTTCAAACCAAACAGTGCTCTTATATGGTGGGCTCGTACGTTCACTATCAAATGTTCAACGAGTATGCGTGTGTACAGTATTCGTACCGCTATATTATACTTCTCGCTCAGTGGTACAACTTCTACGAGTACGAGTATGTATGTACCAATACGAGTGCTTCCTTTTGCCAAGGCAGCGTCGTATTGGCCCCACCCTGTCGATCAGCAGCCAACCACAAGTCACTTGTGCCCTCCTCGCCCCTGTAGGCTGAGTCTCTGCGCCACCATGTTTGATCATGAAAGGTACATGTGTCTCGTAGTCGAGTGTGCATATATACTTTATGGTGCAGACTCCGTAGTTGGCAGATACCTAGCAACAGAGGACCAGTGTTTGCTACTCTACCGATTAAGTATACTACAGTGCGCGTACGATAATCATTCCCTGCTCCATTAGGTTTACGCGTAGTGTATGTATGCATGCATACTTGCAGGCGGCTAGGACTCGACCCCAGACCATCCTAACGACAACTGCTCTAGCGAGCTCCAACTCTCCCGCCTCGGTCCGATTCTCTTGATATCTGGAGAAGAAGCGCCGTGACGCCGCGGACTGGAAACTTCAACGGGGAAGGCCTTGAAAACAAAGTATTATCGCTCCGTCTGGGGGGGTTGGGGCGAATATGGGGAGGACGATGATTTCCTGGCATGTGCAACCGAGTAATCATTGTGGACAAGTCATAGCCGTACCCGTGCGTGTACGGTATGTGTGTGTTCTTGTATGCGTGCTCTTATATGCGCAAAATACGGGAGAGTACGGAGTCTGGATATAGAACGGTGTGCGGCTGCGCCCATGGCTGTGTACTACTACAACTACCAGTACTGAGCACGCACATTATACAGTATCTAGGACACACACGACTCCATGTTCTCCGTATACTCCCAGTCTACTTGTACCCGTATGCGTCTGCAGTTCTCACTAACGCTCAAAACATACTAGGCACTATTGTGGTTGACAAGTAAACGGCGATGCAGCACGAGTAGTTAGGGGTGACTATGTATTCGCATATAATATACGGGACGGGTGCACGTACACTTGCTAGGTACTGGATATTGGCACACAACTATTCGTAAGGGCAAAGCGGAAACACATGCAGTATACTCGTACGAGTAGGTACGAAGAGACAGAGGGTGCAACAGCGAGCGCCCAGGAGTCGCCGTCTGACTGCTAGACCATAGCTGACTGCTCCACGCAGCACCCATACGTACGAGTACACTATGTACGAGTATATACTGTATTCTGTTCAGGTCGGTACATGGTTTCATACGAGTACTCGTACATACAATATTTGTCTGACATGGCTCAACGAGTCATCTTCGATCTAGTTGTCACCCAGACAGTGAGAGCTACGGTGGCGGTCTCTCCCCTACCTGCACCCAACTACTCGTATGTGTCCTGTAGGGAGTATGCCTAGTCGCAATAATCCGGGCACCTACTCTCCGGGTAGTGGACGTCGTATGTACATACAAATACCCACAGAGAATGCCTGGTCTGTCTATCTAACATGTCTTATTAGTATTGGCCGAATGCACATCTCAGAGTGCGACATTCTGTTGCTATGTCTCGCCATGCAACCGAGGCATCTTCGACGCCACTGTTTGCAATTTGATCTCACCCATGCCTTTGTACTTTATTTCAGCTCGTCCTGCATCCACAACCCAGATACCCCCTGGTATACTCCATTCCATCGTTGTGCACACATTATCACGAATACGCTCGTAGATCAGCATGATACCATAGCCCATATGCATTTCTCTGCCTTCGCCATGGGTGCTCGTGTATCTGTACTCACAAGAGGCCCCCATTCTCTCAAGGACGTATGTGTTTAGGAATCGATGGCACACTCTCACAGCTTCCGCACCCGAACCCTTCTATTACCACGACGCACTGTCCACATGGTGTAAGATACGGAGTATATTGATTGACTAGTTGTATGTGAATATTCGCGGTCATTTCAAACTCGTCACAATGACCTAGGTCCATCGTTGCGTTTTGGGGCCCTGTTGTCATGCCAATGCCAATGTTCCGAGCATCTCGCCGTCCGAGAATTAGTGGACGGGTAGTGAATAACCAGTTCCAATCCCCTCTTCCTTGAGTTTCCCCTTCAGCCATCCCTAATCAGGTCTCCTCGCTGGCTCGACACTTGCTAACTTCCCTTCATAGCCCGCACAACGTCTTGCCAACCTGCTCCGTGGCAGCATCCACGTGGCCTAGATCGACGGCGAGGTTGTTTGTTAGGCCGTTCATAGCGTTTAAGCCGATGTTGAAACCGCCACCAGCATGATCCACAGCCAACACATAAATGCTTTTTTGGCCGTAAGTGAGCTTCCAGCAGCTCCCGCACTATTTTGAAAGTTAGGCATTAAGTCAGTCTTTCATGCTGTCATTCCAGAAGGAAGGGAAGGGGGGTTATTTGGACGTAAAAATGTAAAAGCGAAAGTTGGAGGAAATACGCACATTAGTAGAGTTCCAGCCGGCAACACTGTCGGTTCCGGCGATGTATGGAAAATTCGGTATGGCGCCTTGAGTCTGCCACCCATACCGCGAGCTGAGCCCGTCGATGCCGTCAGAGCAGCTGACAGAAGTCAACGACCGGTTGGCATCATCATAGCCTTGGTCATATAACACTATCAACCACACCGACTGTTAGCCTGCGCGGAAGAGTGATTATTACATCGAAGGCGGTGCTGGGTGCCCGTAATCTGGTGGATGCGGCTGCTAATACTAACCAGTGACAGCTTCTGGCAACAATCGCTGCAAGTGGGCAAATGGCGTGGAGCACGAAGAGGCGCATTGTGGTGGTATACGGTTAGAGAAGAGGTCAAAGTTGAACAATTAGGCCGAATAAGTTGGGATACTCCCAACACTGTAGTCGGTTTCAACACACTTTTTGGGGGGCTCGGCTCAGCTACTTGTCATATGTCTACTAGCCTTGGATATATCCGTCTGTCGCCACCACCATGTAGTCAGTTGGAAGAGTAACGCCAACAAGAAAACCCAAACCAAAAGCTCCAATTAGTATGGATCATGTCGACCGACGACCAGGCGGCCGGCCTGGATAATATTCCATGTCCGGATTTCTTGTCGGGGGGCGGCCCTCCAGCCATGATTGCATTACCCCAATAGCCGAAGGTCTCGTATCAGAGACAGCCCCATGTAAATGTACGCGTACGAAATGCACGTACATACTATACTCGTGCACATATACGAGCCCGTGGGACATTAGGCCAAGGCATGCGTGCCAACCGATCTGAGGCAGGTTCATGAACGGAGAGGTGGTAAAGCCGGCGACGAATCAGTATTCGTGGATAGAAAGAATAAGTATCGCACAAAATCAGGTTCCACAGCGCCATGGCTGGGAGCTCTATATTGCTATAATATGTAGACGTACCCTGTCGTATGCCACACGGGTAGACGAAAACTACCCAGCCGCCTCCAGCGACCATCCTGCACAAAGCCCTGAGGCAGTGTGACGGCTAATTAGTGCCGTATACAGCCTCGGGGGGGTTGACACGCTTTGGGTCCTCCCTCCAGCAAGATCGCGAAAAATCCATAATATGGCCACATTGCGCGTCGATATTCTCCATTCCTTAGGCTACCCATATGCAGCATTCCATGCAAGGCGACTAGTTCCACCTGTATCGTGGAGGTTTCAGCTTCGCTCTCTGGTAAGCTGGGATCTTTCTGCCGTCTAGTCACCGATCAAATATTGTTGCCCGAAGAAAAAAAGCAGAAGAGAGCAAAAAGCCAAAATAAAACAACTCCACCGAGGGCGAAGGGGCAAGTCAAGTTAGACTTCAAGTTTAGAAAATCGGCACCGCTATTCCGGGACTGGCTACCTCAGCCATGGTATTTATTCTCGAGAACCTGGCAAGCCATGTCAATCGCATCCGAGACGGCGTCGAGGTGGTCGAAGGCAAAAACGTTGTAGTGGTTTCCTGGAATGTCAAGGACGCGAGAAAACAAGCCGCGGCGATAGGCATCCCAGCCCAGGTTGCGGTCCTGGCGGTAGAGATCAACAAAGAGCAAGCCGTCACCAGCAGTGGGAACAGAGGATTGCGAGCGGAGCAGCACCGCGGGGGGAGGGTTCGGCGACCGCTGCGCCAGAAGCTGGTCATCGGCGGGGATGGGAGCAGCTGGCGCTCCGGCATCGCCGGGCGCTGTGGACCGCCACGGAGCAGGCGGATTCCACTCCCGTAGCATTCGATGTGCATCGCGAAAGCACCACTCGACGGCCGCCTTGGTCTCGGCTTTGGTAGTCTCCGGCCACTCTATTTGGCGGTCCACGAGGCGAGCACCGTCAGCTCCCCAGCCCCCCGGCGGAGGTGCTGGCCACACGCTATCGATCATAAGGAGCCCAATCACGCGAATGGTTGGAAAAGTCTCGGCCAGCACGCGTGTCGTCTCCAGAGCCAACAAGCCACCCAGCGACCAGCCGCCGAGGATCACGGGCCCAGACGGCACGGCCGTAGCAATGTAGCCGGCATAATGGGTGGCCATCTCGCGCAGACCGCCTATCCAGGGCTTCTGGGTCTTGAAGCGTGGATTGCCAATGCCAAACACCCTACGCCCGAGGTCGGAGAGCAGATAATAGCTGTACGTAGTCCCGCCTCCATCGTGAATTAGAACGAGAGGAACTGTAGCCGCTAGAAGCGGCGCTGCGTCCTCGGCCTCCTGGATGAGGCACGGATTGTCGTCGAACATTGCCATGTCCGATATATTCGGGGGAGAAGGAGGGGGGCGACGCAGCTGTGTCCAATTTTGTGCTGTTGCGGAATGTGTGTGGGCGTGTGAGTGCTTGCTGAAGAGTGGGTGTCGTTGTTCGTGTGATGTGATTACATAATATAGCCCGACTCCGAAACCAGCACCCAGATTATGTAGAGCAGGTCGCACAACAAGGTATGTAGATCCTGCTGATAACAAAATGATTACGTGATGCTAGTCGAGCATGCAACTGCACCGAAGAGGCGTGGCTGAACCACTCAATGCAGCATCCTGAGAGGGCCACTTTTGCGTTATCGAGTCTTGGCCAGCCACAAATAGCACACACAGCGTTCGCGCTGAACGCACACACTTGACGCATAGCGTGAATCGGCGAACAGAAGGAACAAACGAGCCCACTGCAGTTTTTGGCAGGTCCCATTCCTTCCCGCTTTGGAGCGAGGATCAGAATGCACAGCTGTCCTCGTGGCCCAATCAGACAATGGCTATACGGCGGGTTTGTGTGGGTGATGTGGGACTGGGATCACGAAAGGAGCTTGGGCTCCCCCCCTCAAGTGTAGAATGCCAGCCATCCTCCCTGGTCCTGAAAAAAACGCACCTACTTCGTACGTTCACGTATGTACATACTCGTATCGCTGCCCGTGCCGTGCTGTGGTTTGGAGACTGGTGGCTACTAGAAGTACGAGTGCCAATGCCGACTAGCCCGTCCCGTAAAAGTGAGCCGATCCGACGGTTGTGAGGGGGAGCATGGGAGCATGGGAGCATTGGAGATAAATTCCGCTTGACAATTAGAGAGCCACATCAGTGGTGGTTGCATGCTGAAAGTCGCGCAGGCGGCTATCCTGGTCCTGCCCGCATATACCAGCCTTTGCGTCCCCCGTCCTCCTCTTGACAATTGGTATATCCCTCCTCCTTTCTGCCCCCTGTTTTCGATATTATCACGACTACTCACGACCATTCACGACTGAGCGTCTCTCCCCTGATGGATCTTCTTCGACAGTACGCGCCTGTGGCGCCGGTGGCGCCGCTGCATAGCCTGCAGGGTTTCCAGAACTGGCCCGTGACCATCGCCGTGTTGCTGCTGGTGGCCGCATCCACGCTGCTCGCCCGGTCTGCCTGGAGGCCGACGCTGCCCAAGACAGCCCCCCGGCTCTTCCGCCACGGAGACTACCCGGTCCTGGGCATGCTAGATTTCTTCATCAAGCGCCGTGACTTTCTGCTGGAGGCCACCCACGCCGCACCGTCAGGGCACTTCAGCTTCTTCTTCGGCCGTCTGCCCATTATCGGCTTGTCGGGCCTCGACGGCCGGCGCACCATCTTTGAGTCCAAAGAGCTCGACATGGGCGAAGGCTATGCCGCACTCTTTGCCGCTGCGCCCAGTGTGTCTGAGAACGGCGGTGTTGGTGGGGAAGAAAATGGCTACGTGGCCTGGTTCAACCGCACCATCATCACTATGCTGCGCAAGGAGAACTTTGTCCGCAACCTGCCCCAGATGATCAGCGATGCCCGCACCCAGCTGAACGCGCTTCCTGGCGGCATGCTGGAGCCCTTTGCCCAGATCAATCGCATAGTCTACCAGCTCACCATGCGCACCGTTGGCGCCAACGACATTGCTGACTCGCCCGAGCTGCTGGACAAGACCCTGCGCCTCTATACGAGCATTGAGGAGTCTGCCTCGCCCGCCCGCATCATTTTTCCCTGGCTGCCGACACCGCGTTATATTCGCCGCGCCGTGGCAGGCTTTGGCCTCTACATGGCGTTCAAGAAAATTGTCGACCGCCGCCTTGCCACCGGTGAACGCAGCAACGACGGCATGCAGTTTCTCATCGACAGTGGCGCTAGCATAGCCAAGATTTTGACGGTAATGGCCTCCCCTTTCTGTCTTTCCCCTGTTTCCCCCCCCCTCTCTCTCTCTCACTCTCTCTGACCCCTAAAAGTTCATCGTCGGCGCCTTGTTCGCCGGCCAGGTCAACACTGGCATCAATGCTTCGTGGCTGCTTGTGTACCTGGCCAGCAACCCCATCTGGTATGCGCGCATCCAGAAAGAGGTGGACGATGTTGTTGCTCGCCGCCGCCAGTCACCGGAGCAGTCGGCCGGAGACGTCTTGGCTACTCTGCTGGTCGACGACTGGGAAACCGAGTTCCCTTTGATTGGCCTTGCGCTGCGAGAGTGCCTCCGGCTGCAGCTGGTCGGCTCAGTGTTCCGAAAAAACATCGCCAAAAAGGCCGTGCCCATTGCCAAGACCGGAGAGGCTATTCCACCGGGGGCATTTGCCGTGTACCTTTTGGATGACGTCCACATGAACCCCGACATCTACCCTGACCCCAACTGTTGGGACCCTGGCCGATATCTGCCAGACCGTGCCGAGGACAAGAAGGCCCCCCTGGCTTTCTGTGGTTGGGGCGTGGGACGCCATCCCTGCCTAGGCATGCGGTTTGCCAGGTTGGAAGTAGCTGCTATCACCGCCCTCTTCGTGTCCATGTTTGACTTCAAGCTTGTTGACTCCAACGGGGCGAAGCTTGATACCCCGCCGGCGCCCAATCGGAACAACTTCTCGGCCAGTGCGCCCGAGATTCCTGTCCAGATGGCCTATTCGCTGCGCTCGCAGACGTGAACTAGCACACTGTAGCAGCGATGTCTTCTCTGGCAGCGACGGGTGGGATATAGGAGGACAACTGAACTAGTTTGATAGTTCAGGCGGAAAAATACCATATAAAGCTATTATGTTTGCATTTCTGCCCTGTTGAGTTGTGCCTCGGCTCTAATTGATGTGTTATCTCCATCTCGCTCCAGCAACGGCATTTCGTATAGCCAACTGGTTGATGGGAAATAACCTTAACGTATGGCCAAGGGGTCCAAGGGGTATCTCAAAATCACACAAGAATGTAATGATCGACGGCAAGGCCGACAGTTGGGAGCAAGAAACATGCCCTTGTTGGTCTTAAATGGCTTCCCAGTCCATGGCCTCCACCATAAAGCCCCATTGAGCTTCCTCCACCGTGACCAGGTCTATGTCCATCTGGGACTGGACGGCTTCGGCCTCGCCATCTCCATCACTAGGAGAGCCCGTGTCTGCGCGCTGTGAGAAAGCTCTGATGCTCTGGGTCCTGACAAACTGCTCGGCTACCAAATAGGCATCATCCAGTCCTTGGTGGATCACGGTTAGGATCTTGGCTAAGTCATATTCCGCCAAGGGCAGTGGTGGCGGTGGCGCCGTCCTGCTGCCTTCATTGCTTCTCTGGGTGCCTCCCATTACAGAAGCCAGGGCCTCGGGATCGGAGCCGTCAAGCTGGTCGGCGTTTTTCCAGCGGTTACGGAGGTCCTTTGCCTTGGCAAGCTGGCCACGCACGGGGCCAACGCCAAGGACTTGGTGTAGCGGGTTTTCCTTCCGGTCCAAAGCCTGGAGAACATTGGCATGGTATCGATGCACCGGTGGTGGCCGGCTGGCAATCAGCCGGCCAGAATCTTGGCGTCCGGGTCGCGGAGCAGGCCCCGCCGAAGGCAAGCCCCGCGAGATGGCAATTCCGAAAACACCCTGCAAGTGGACAAGGGCACGCTCGCAGAGCATGTAATACTCGAAAAAGTCGAGCTTGAACATAAGCTCGGCCTCGGCAGCATCGACGGCGCCCGTAGCCAGCTGATAGGCGTCTTCCAGGAATGGCAGCTTCCACTTCATACGCCGTACAATCTTGGTGTATCGGGACAGCTCTGCCGCCGCCGACTCGACGTGTTCAGCGGCTCGCGTAGGACTGCGCGTCATGGGTGCCGGGACAGAGCTGGAGCGCGCTTCCTTTGCCGCCCAGCGAGAACCGGCCAGGCCAGGCATACTGCCAGTGCCGCAGATGGCGGTATATGATATATACAATTAAATATAAGAGAGAAAAAAAGGGAGCGAAAGATAATCAGGGGTTCATGAAATTCATGAGGAGTGACGCATGCAGACGCTGCATTGAAGGTGCGGTTGAGAAATGATCGAAGAATGTCGAGTAGATAACAAAAGGTGCCCGAAAGGTAAAAAGTCCACCAACAATTAGCAATGCGACTTGCCCGGGGGGCTGGATTCCGCGCGTCCCCGAATAGTCTTTAAAGGAGAGGAGGGGGGCATCGATTCTCATGTCACGAGAGGATGGCAACGTGGTGGACATGCGAAGTTGCGGCTTGCTTGTCTCTGAAAGCCTCGTCTACTGCGTAGGAGTTGATTGTCGAGTCTATGTCGGGGAAGCTACATATGAGAGGTTGAGCCACAGCTGTGGCTTGCCCGGCCACTACAAGTAGTAGGTAGTTGGTGCTTACGGGGCCTGCGGTGGTCGTTAACCCCACTACGAATAGGTATCTGATATCCACCAACACCCGTCCCTGTTTCATGCATTAGGTGATGCGTGTAAAATGCACATTTCTCGCGCCGGGTAATTGGGTGGTCGTTTGGTGCCATTTACAGCTTTATGCCGGACCCAGGAAACGGGAACCGGGAAGCCATTGGGCGGAACAAAAACAATATACAATGTAGGGTAGCTTCCACTGGCAGTGACAAGGACGATTTGGCGTCGGGGAATCCTCCCAGACACCTGGCATGACCGAAGTGGCTATGCAAGCCTGCATCGTGATGCGGTTGGATGCCTTACCCAACGGCGTTCCCCACTGCATGGCCGTTAGCTTCGGGGCGTTTAGGCGTCGCATTGGCAGATAGATTGGCACAAGTCGCCGGAGTCGACGATGGGGATATCAAGGCACTGTTGATAGTTGAAGATTCAAAGAGGCTCCTTGTGGTTTCGTTGCTGGAAGAGTACACGTATGCCTATGACTGGCCCGACGGAGAGAGTGTGCTTATTCTACGGAGATGGACAAAGAGTCCGGAAAGAGCCTTGTCAAGAGGGAAGGAAAGGGGATGGGTAGAGGGGTACGGAGTACGCTCTGCAAGTATATAAAGCAGGCCGCTTGCTGTCCCCGGCTGCCTATTCTCGCCTGGCATCTAGCCAACGGATAAGTTTATACCGTGCCCGACCAAATACAAGTTGCTACGTCTTCACCAAAAAAGACTATCGTGTCTAGTGCTTGACCTCACCAATACAATGGCTGCTCCTATTCCCATCTGCAGTTACGGCAACAACTCGGAGGCAGCCCAGGGTGTCCGGGCACAGCTGCTCCCGAACTACGACGGTAAGTAGCAGGAAAGCCTGCTCATTGGCACTGTTAGATTGCTAGATGCTGATGACTGCGGTAGTGGCGCATATCTGCCTGTCGGTGGAGGCGGCCGAGTTGGAGCTGCCTGCTCTGTGCGCTGGGGAGGTCGAGACGGAGCCGTCGTCAGGGCTCGGCAGCAATGCCGGGATCGCGGCGGCGGAGCGCAAGGTGCCGCGGGCGATTGTGTTTGGAGGCGGTGTGCCGCCCGAGGAGGTGGACCGGATCACGAAGGCGGTGCAGGCGCGTGCACCAGGCGTCAAGCCGGTGCATGTGACTCGGCAGGACGTGATGTCCGCCGGGGGTGCTGGGCCGGACCCGGAGCTCATTGCCAAGCTGCTGAAGGAGAAGCTGGCCGCTCTTTGAGGGCGTAGGTAGCCCAGATAGAGCAGATATCGAATACGATGGTTGTAGTTTCCTGTCACTCACTTCCTTTTGCCTACCTTCCTCTTGCTCTCTTGCTTGTTTCCTGTTACGCTCCCTTTCCGTATCTCCCTCTCCTTGTTACTCCGTGCACCTTGCCCATCATTCGTTCATAAGTGTATTGAGCTCTATTTGCACAGCCAACGGCCGCTAGATAGCACGGGGCCCTCTACCCAAAGAAAAAACACAACGCAAACATGGCAGCAAGTCTATTCCTCTAAAGACAGCCCCAAAACGCACGACCGCTACATGGGACTCGCCAGGTCGCTGCCGCTGCGGACACTGGAGCCGGAGCCGGAGCCGGAACGGGAGTCGACCGTGGCACGGCCGAAGCCCAAGTTGGCCAGATGGGCCAGGCTCGGCGGCGGGCCATGGAGCGTGGCTGCCTGCGATCCTGTGGTAGCCGCAGTGGCCACCGAAGGCGTGGCTGCTAGTGCACTGGCCGTGGTAAAGTTGGGGGCCCCCGTCACGGCCGCATCGGGTGCTGGTCCAGCCGTGGCAGCCAGCGAGGCGAGCCACTGGTTGGGTGCCAGAGAAGAGGGCGGCATCAGGAAGGCATCGTCGTCGGCGCTGCTGGACTGGGTGAAGCCCGAGACATCGCTTAGCATGGACGAGGAGCGGCCACGCGTCTTTGGCAGGGGGTGGAGCGGCAGCATGGAGGCGGTGGGCGTGGCGAGGCCCGGCAGATAGCCGTAGGGCGGCGGCGGCAGCTGGGCGGCAGCAGCAATCGCAGAAATGGGAGACGCTCCCGTGGTTGGCACGCCGGCGGCAGCAGTCATAGCTTCGGACAGCGGGGGGGACCACATCGCACCAGGCATCGGAGGCGGCGGCGGAGCCGGGGGGTACCCAGCGGCGGTCCACAAGCCTCCGGCTCCGGGCGGCGGGGTGGTTCCGGGAGGCGACGGGACGGCAGAAGCAGCAGCAGCAGCAGCAGCAGCGGCAACAGCAACAGCAGCGTAGCGGTCTTCGTAGGGCCGCTCGCTGTCGAAGGAGGAGTAAAAGGTGCGCAACGCCTCGTGCATGGCGTTGATGGTGTTCACCTTGGCGCTGTTGGCGGCCTGCATCTCGGCTACGCGCGTCGTAAAGGTCTGGATGCTGCGGTGGTGGTCGTTTTCAATGGCGGCACGGTCCTGCTGGCGACGCTCCGCCTCGTCGAGGCCGCGGGCGTTGGCGTCGGTGATGCGTGCGTGGTCGCTTTCGGCTTTTTGGATGCGCGACGCGATTTTGGTGCGTTTTGCCTGCAGGCTGGCCAGCTCCTCCTGCAGCGTGCGCACCTCACCGTCCACCGCGCTGCTGAAGCTCTGGAAGGACGCAACGGCGCCGTCGTACTGCGCCTTTTCGCGGTCCCATTCGCTCTTTTTGAGGCGGTGCTGGCCCAGCAGGTCCTCGGGCACCGCGCTGCCGCTGCCGCTCCGCAGTTCGGCGTCAAAGCCCTCGATGGCCTGCTCGATCTGCTTCTGCTGCACCGTGTTCTGCGTGATTTTCTGCCGCAGCTTCTCGTCGTTGCCGCCTGCCGACTGTGCCGACGCTGCCAGCCGGTCGATCTCCTTGCGCAGCATGTTGACGCGGCGGTTGTTCTCCTTGCGGAGCGCCTTGAGCCGCGATTTTTCGTCGTTGACCTTGGCCTCCTGCGTGGCAATCGACGCCTTGATCGTCGTCGCCGGCGACACGTGTGGCCGCAGCTGTGGCGGCGGCGGCGGCGGCACTGCGGCCGTGGGCTTGGCCGTCACGCTGGTGCTCCTGCTCTGAGACGGCGCTGCGGCTGTCCGCACACTTGTGCTGAATAGCACCTCGCCCGTCCGCGTGCTGACAAACTCGCACTCGTAGCTGGCCAGCGGCGTCAGCCCGTAAATGTCGCCTGTCCAGCGTGTCTTTTCTGGCGCCGCGTGCTCGCTTCCGGCCGTCTCGTCTTCGCCCTCGTCTTCCGTCACGGCGCTGATGCGCGTCGCCTGCCACGTCGCGTTGTTGATCCGCACGTAAAAGGGCTTGCTGGTGTCGATGTACGACGAGCTGCTTCTCGCCACGATTGCGGTGCTGCTGGTGCTGCTGCCGGGAGCACCGGGGTCACCCTGTAGGTTGCTGTGCATGCCGTGGCTGGTCTTTTCGAGGCTCTGGCTGCCGTCCTCGCCGTTCTGTCGCTGTGTCTCCCACTCGCGGTGGCTGTTGTCGTGGTCTGGAAACTCGCTGGTGCTGAAGCACACCTCGTCGTGGCCGACGTAGCAGATCCAGATCTGGCCTGGCTGAGCATAGAACGGCGCATTGCCCAGGTTGTCGACGTCTGTCGCCTCTGCTCCTGCCGACTCCGACGCGGCTTGCGAGAGCTCGTACTCTTTGATCATCACAATTTTCGTGCTGGCCAATGCCGCCCACAGCGGCTGC
Organism: Graphilbum fragrans; assembly: GCA_001513895.1. NCBI lineage: Eukaryota > Fungi > Ascomycota > Sordariomycetes > Ophiostomatales > Ophiostomataceae > Graphilbum > Graphilbum fragrans. The sequence continues at coordinate 209,277 of LLKO01000005.1, read as the reverse complement.
CGAAGCCGCACCAGCGCGCTCTGTTTTCTCTTTTTCTTCGACGACACCACTGCCGGCACCGGCGACGACGGCGCAGAAAAACCTCCGCTGCCACTGACGCCGCCTAGAATGTCCTGCCCCGAACCGGCGCCGCCTCCGATGCCTGCTCCGGCTCCGGATCCGGTAGCCATCCCGGCACCGGCGGCTCCTCCAAACCCAGACCCCAGGTTCGACGCCGAGCCGCTCGCCGTGGATCCGTTGGCAGCCGTGTTGTTGTTGCTACTGCTATGCACGAGAGACCCATTGGAGCTGCTGCCGAGGTGATCAGCGTGGCTTCCAATGTTGCTGTTGCTGATGTTGTTATGTTCTGTGGCACCGACAGAGCCAGCCTCGGCTGCAGAGAAGCCGGACGCAGCCACTGAACTCGAGGTGGCCTCGTCCAGGCCAGCACTGCCCTTGGCCGCTTCTGGATCAGATAAGCTCTGGGCCAAAGAGTCACGGCGCTCTCGCCGCAAGTACCATTCACGGATATAGCGCACAATACCCTGCGTCAGAATGTGAATGGCAAACATGTTCCGCACCCACGACGCCCCTCCGCCGACACGCCGGACGCCCAACAGCCTCGACGCTGGCTGGAAAGCACCGGCACTGCCGCTGGCGCCAGCCCCAGAGCCGCGGTCGCCAACGAGAGACGCCATCGACGTTGCTGACGAATGGTCTGCCGCCAGCAGAGGCCCCAGATGGGGGATTTTCTGCAGGCTGGGAATGTGCCCAAAATGCGAGAACAGCACAATGCCGAGGCACACAAAAATATTCCCCGTCGAGCCCTGGCGTGCGTACCGTCGCCCACCACTGCTGTTGCCACCGCTGCCGCCGCCTAGCGTCAGTGCAATCACGACCTGCGCGCAGTCGAGGATCACCAGCTGCAGCGGACCCCACAGAAACAGCCACAGCAACAGGAACCCCAAGTCCATTCCAATCAGCGTCGTCAGCGCCGGCGTCGTGAGCGAGCCCTCGAAAATGTCTGTGATGCTGAGCCCAGAGCTGGTCGTCACCGGCGGCACAAACGTCAGCACCGTGAAGAGCATGTAGATGCTCGAGAGTGCAATCGGAGACAGCTGCATCAGAATGATGAGAATCGCAATGGTGTCGTACAGCGGGCACGACCGCAGCACTGTCAGCGCCAAGTCGATCGGCCCGGTGTCGCGGTGCACGTTGGCGTTCTTCGATGCGTTGACGTCGATCCGCCGGTGGCTGTCCTCGAAGGCATGGGGGGGCGCATGGGAAAACGCGGATATCGACGTCGGCGACAGAGGAGCGGCCATGGGGCCAGGAGCGAGCGTCCTGGCAGACAACTCGAGACCGGTCGAGGGAGAAGTATCAGAAGACATAGGAGCCGCAGATGCGGAAGGGCCGCCGCCAGGGGAGGACCGGCGATGGTCGCGGTGGTCGGTATTGCTGTGGCGGCGGGCAAAATGGGTAGCAGAGCCATTGGCCATGTTGTCAAAGTCCCGCGTACAAACGTTGGCAGCAGCCGCGGCGGCAGCAGCGGCAGCGAGACGGTGCTGGGGTGATGCGGCCGAAGCCGGAGCTGCCGGAGCCGAAGATGCGACGGATGCCACGGAAGACGCAGCAGCCGCCCCATCAGACGAAGACGGAACCGCTGCCCGCGGCTGGTGCTGGTGCTTCGCGCTGCGTCGGCCGGAGGCTAGGGGGCCATGACTTTCATGGCGAGGCGGCGCGGCGTCACGTTGGTTGGGCGCTCCCGGCAGTCGCTTGGCCGAGGGCGAGGCGCGAGGCATGCAAGCTGTGGCCAGCCCAGAAACCAGCTCCTGGGCCGCGATGGGCGTCGACAATCGAGAAAAGGCGAAAGACGCAAAGGGGTTCGAGCGAGCCGAGAGAAATGCAGGAGTCGGGGGAGTCGAGAGAAGGGGACCGGGAGGCCGGGGCCAAAGTCGTTTCGAAGAGAGGGAGGGGGGGAAGTAGGATCGAGGATTCCCCCAAAAAACACAATAAAATAATGGCGCAAAATACCAAACAAAAATAAATACAGCTAAATCCCGCTGCTCTCACTACTGTTCACGACACGACGCCTCCAATGGTCGAGACTCGGCGGGTGCGTGGGCGGCGGTGAGAGGGTGAGAGGGTGAGGGAGCGAGGGAGGAGGGAGGAGGGAGATGAGAGAGAGGCGGGACAATTATGAAAAGGCAAAGAAAAACCAGAACGTCGTGGATCTCAGCGACATGCCTGGCCAGCACCTGCACCTTACTGCAAGTCACTGCGGTACAGCACTACGACGGCAGAGTATGTAAGATCCTTTTAGCGCTGCAGGCGGCATTCTTTCTCTCGACCCGCTGTAATGCGCTGGAGTGCGTAGGATACGATACATGTAGTGTACGACGTACTGACTGCTGTACAGAGTACAACCAGCCACTCAAAACCAAGGCAGTGCTCCACTGGGACCACTACAGGGCTCACATGCACAGTTTAGTGCTGCCTCTGCGTTTCAAACTGAGTGGCTACGACCATCCGGAAGTTTTTTCTGGGCGAAGTAACACTGCTTTGTCCTCTGGCCGAGACTACCAACACACTACCAACACACTACCACCAACTAAACGCACTCTCCGTCCATCCTCCGCCACTGTCGGCTTTCTCTTTTTTAAACTAGTGGGTCTGGAGGCTGGAAATTTGGCGGGCCTGGACGGCTGTATGAGGACGGAGTACTCCGTACAGTTGTGGTTATTCAGAGTACGACCACTTGAGGAACGAGCAAAAGAATGAAGTCGAGATCCCAAGAACGACGAAATCATATAAGAGACACATTGCACCCCCATTTAAGCGTATTTGCCAGGTCACCGCTTGTAGCTGCCTAAATGGTCGCATACATACACCACTGCCGTTCACGGTGGCGACTTTGAACAGTGCGGATGTCCGGTGTGTGCTACAGGCCACTCCTGGCGAATAAGCGGCGCCAGTGCCTGTTCGAATGGGCCACTTGCGATTTGGAGATTGCATGTCGATCCTTCCACCAAATACTACGGTAAAGCGGTGTGAGTCGTGCGTATTACCTTTTATTTTCCCTCGAGTACTGAAGCATATGTACATACTTCTGAAAGAGTACGCCGTACGAATGTACACGCTACACTTGTACGGAGTGCTCGTTCGCAGTATTCAAGTACTGCTCTGTGCTCCGTACATGTGTTCAGTATGCCACTGGAATGAGCATCCTCCTCCGCATCGCGTCAAACAAAACAACGCATAGTACAATATACATGCACTGATAATAGCATCGCGTTGGGTGCCAGCACATCCATCCCCCTCCTCCGCATCACACCCTCCTTAGCATGGGCTAAGCAATAAACGGCAAGGCATGGCGATCGTCTCGGCATTTGCTACTTTACATACAACTTTGGGGTGGAGGATAAGAGACGGGCGACAGAAACGGAGTACGTACATATGGAGTACACGAAGTACTCCTCCTCCCATTCGTGGCGGCATGGAGAGAGACCAGTACGAGTAGACAGACAGACAGACAGACAGATTGATAGCCAGATAAGCAAGACAATCCGTATTCGCATTCGTAGGCTCAGAATGCGCAGTGGTGCCATCTCCACCACCCACTTGGCCGTCGAGGATCACCCGCAGACTAAAGTGGCCATACGCAGCGCACAAAACGATTGCTGCTTGTTTGCCTGTTAGCTGCTTGGCCGCTTGGCTACTTGGTTGGGCTGGGCTGCTACTGCCGGACTACATACTGTAGCTGGACTGGTGGACTGAGCTGCTGGAATTCTGGACGTCTTGGCCTCTGTTTTGCCTATTCGCAATGTTCTCCTATCGTCCACACCTATGTATGTACATAGAAACAACATGTCCCGGATAACCCGGGTTGTGTTTGCATCTCCCTGGCTGATGGCGCAATTTCCGGCTGTAGATCAGATGTGTTGGCATGCCCTTAGTCATATACCGAGTTTTGTGGTAATACAGTGAGTGCCATAGCGTGTGTATGTCAGTAGTTCTCTTATCCGCATGATTTTCTTACTACTCCCATTTGCGGAGTAACTACGGAGTTCTGTCCGAGTCCACATATTCCATACATGCACACTACGTGCTCGCACTCCCCAGATCCTCTACGGCGTCTGGCCGGTTCCACGTCCGCTGCTCCAGCTCTTCCACTGCTGCCGTCAGTTCCCATATCCGTGCCCGCGCTTGCCGCTTGGCCGTCTCCTGGTCTTCCCAGACCCCGTCCAAAACACCCCGCATAAACGCTGGCATCTGCGTCTTGGCCGCCGCTCCGTAGTCGTAGATGGCAATGTCCTCGAACGTCCGCGCTGCTATTCGCCGCTGCTGGTGTGAAAGCACAATGCAGTCCAGAAACAGCGATGTTGCCTCAGGGTCCGCCGCCGGTGCTGTCCGCAGCTTGTGGTACACTGAAATCGTGTCTGGATATGTCATTGGCTGTCGCGGTCAGCTCTCTGTCTCGTTTGTCTCGTTTGCCTCGTCTGTCCCATCTCCTCTTGCGTCCCCTACTCACAAACTTGAAATCTGTCTTGAGGCTCTTCATGATCAGTCCCACCGTTCGCGGCGTCATGAGCTCTGCCCACTGCTTCTGCTGCTCCGGATGGGCGAAGCCCAAGTAGTGGACCCAATTGACTCTTGCTGATTCCGCGTACCGGGCATACACAACGTTGTTGACGTGGCCCTTCCAATAATGTTCATTAGCAAGCAGAGACCGGGCCGCCGCACCCTCCCCTTTTCCTCACGGCATGCAAGGAAATCATGGAAACACCTACAAATGAGTCCATCTCGCCCCAGACTACCTTCTGGTTCACCAGTCCGCGCCTGTCGCCCGTCAGAAAGCCCTCGCTGCCCGCTGTCAGCTCCCGCCACTCTGTAGCTAGGGCACGTAGGACAATGCCCGCCTCCGACACCTGTGCTGGTGAGCACCCGAAGATGATGCACTTCCCCAGGCGTGCCTTGAGGTCCGAGAGCCATCGTGCTGGGGGCTGCGATGCTATCGCCGATGACGATGCTCCGGTTGCCGGCGCCCCTGCAGACCGTCGTGGCACTGAAACCGACATCATTCGGGCTCCTCCGTGTCGGAGGGGGGTGTAGCTGTGTTGCTTCCCCAGGAAAGCCACTCTTGAAGTAGCGGCCGACATCGTGGCCGATGCTGCCGCTAGTCGCGGCAAGAAAACAGGCCTTGCAACAGGCATGCCTGGCTGTCTGGAATAACAAGAACGAGAAATTCGTCCCTGCCGGTATTCTTGTCCCTTGTCGGCCGTCTACCATGCGTTTGTGATGCTGTAGCCCGCCAACACTCGCGTCTTTGCGGGGTTGTCGCCGTTAGCGGACCGAGTCGCTAAAATGCCTGTTGTCCCTCGGCTGCAGTCCTGTATCCAGGCTAGCCGATAAGATTTTGGCGGGCTGCCCAACTGGAAGCCACCATACTCGTCATTCGCAAGCCCACCACGACTATGTATCATCTCCAGCTCTCCAGCTCCCCAGTGCCCCAGCTTACTTCCCCCAACCTCTGCACGGGATCGGTGGCTAGCCTGCATCTCTGTTTTCATTATCTATTCATCATTACTTTTTGTTCTGGCCTGTCCTTTCGCTTGGTCTCTTCTCCTCTTTTTGCCTCTCATCCACGTTTTCCTCCTTCGTTCTTGAGGAGATGAAGTGCTCTTATTTATAACATGCCGCCTCCCATCAATCTAGAACTAAGGAGCCAGGTCATTGCCATATATAAAGGTGCCTTAGCAACAGCCTTGCTCGTAGCCACAGCCCTACCCGACTCTTCTGCTTGCTTCACGGCTGCTGACTCTGGCAGAACTGCTTAACCTAGGCAAAGACTATCCAAAGGGCCAAGCCTACTTCCGCCATCGTCTGCACGCGGCATTTGCGGCCAATGCCCAGCTCCGTGATGAAGACGCCATCCGCCTAGGCATTGAACGGGCGGAGTTTGTTCGGAAAGGTGCGTTTCAGTGTAGGCTTGAGAGACGGATTGAATACGGCGTCTCTAGCTAACATGTTGCTGTGAATTACAGAGATTGAGGCCTTGTAAGTCACAGTAGCAGGCACTACTACGTAAGAGAGAAGGCCGATCATGACTGACATCTGGCTGCTTCATATATAGGTACTATCTTAAACGCTACCGTACATTGAGAAAGAGATATGACGGAGCCTGACGTGGCGGCAGCGAGATGCCTGTGGAAAGAAACGGGGAGACATGGGATAAACAGAGTGCACCGGGTATGACACTTGGGGACACATCAACAGAGAAGCACAAAAGCACAAAAGCACATAATCATGGTGTAGGGCTATAAAGGAATTGCGAAAGACGAAAAGGACGAGGAAACCAAACGCTCTTTGAATGCAGAAGCGGGCTGAATAAGACTAAACGCAAAAGGCCACCGAACCAGTACCATCACCATCTAGTTTTTCACAGCCCACCAGGCGCCGACTTCCAGACACTCCCCCCACGATGTGCCATGCTCTTTGACCAGGTCATTTGTCATCTTGCTGTACCAGCCATCCCACTCATCCTGGCTCTTGCCGCTGGCGCTGCGCAAAAGCGGCTCCATGCTGTGGATCATCTGCACCATGGTCAACATGGCTGTGCGCCGCAGCGCGTTCTGGGCGGACGTGATGCCACGGGGCCGGGAATCAGAGGGACCGGAAAGGCCAGAAGAAGCAGAGGGGGCCGGAGAGGAGACAGGGGCAGCATCAGACACGGCACTGGGAGAAGAGGCGGCTGCACTGTTGCTGGCGTCGCCGGCATCGAGCGGGTGCTGCTTGCCCTTCTGGACACGGTGGCTCTTGTTGGTCTCGATGTATGACTTGCCGTCCTTGGTGACGACACCGCCGACGCCCTCGCGCTCCCACTTGACCTCGGACAGCGGGACAATAAGACGGCGGGAGCCGGCGCCGATCAGTCTTTCGGCCTCCTGCAGGAACAAGGGCCAGACATTGGTGCACGGCATGGACATGAGGCCGCGGTCGTTTAGGGCCTTGGTGACCCAGGCGTTGTATTCGACCACGTAGTTGTTGACGGGGGTGGAGAGCGGCGTGTGGGCGGTCATAACATATGCGCCGGTGCGGATGGCCGCGTCGCGGTCCTCCTCCTCTTCGGCGCTCAACGTCGAAGAGTCGGGCACGTGTGGCCGCAGCATGCGCAGCTTGTGGTCTGAGTCCCACACCTCGAGCGTGCCGCCGGTGCCCAGCAGACGCACGCATTCGTCCATCACCTCCTGGTACGCCATCTGCGTCAGGGCCAGTGACATATCCTTGATCATGATCAGGTCGAAGTGGCCGTCGGGAAACGGCCACGGCCGGAGACACAGGTCGTGCTGGACAAATCGCCAGTCCATGCCGGCGTTCTTGTCGTTGCCTTGGGCGCCTTGGGTGTCTTGGGTGTTCTCTCCTGACGAAGAGGAGGCGGTCGAAGCGGACGAGGAGGGTTTGGCGGCTGCGGCGGCCGTTGTGTTGCTGGCTGGCCGGGAGGTCCTGCCGCTCTGGCCGATCGGGGCAATGTCGATGCCGGTGAAGGAGATGTCGCGGTGTCCCTGGCGGGCGTAGTACTGGTAGCACATGGTGCTCCAGAAACCGGAGCCGCACCCAAGCTCTAGCACACGGGTGGGCGGTTTCTTGGCCAGAGCCGGCGAGCACACAGGACCGCCAAACAGCTGGAACAGCATCAGCGTCCGCAGCGACTGGCGGTGCAGCTCGGCCAGATCGACCGGCAGCTCGTAGGTCGAGTCGGCAAGATAGGTGCGGCCATTGCGGTTGACAAACGGCGGCCGGTGGTGGGTGGCAGACGAGGAGACCAGCGACTGTTGCGACACCCTCGAGGTGCCCGCCGAGGCAATGCCAGTGCTAACTCCACTTCCGCTTGCAGTACCGCCAACAGCACCGCTTTCCGACCTAGACAGTGCGTCGGTGGACACCGGGGTCCGGGCGCCGAGGCTGGTGGTCATGCCGGAGGTGCTGGACAGGCTTTCGGACCGGCCGAAGGGGACAGGAGCGGGCGAGGCGGGGGCAAATTTGCTAAAGAGACCGGGGTCGGGCGGCAAGGCCACATTGCCACTGCCCTGGTGCAGCTGCAGCAGGAGCTGTCTCCGGTCGGCAGCCGTGGCGGGAGCAGCCGTGGCGGTTGACGCCCGCCGACGAAGTTGGCTGTGGGTGGGCGACGCAGACAAGGACGGCGACAGCGGCGCCGTCACCGGGCTATTGGGCAGGGTCACCGGGGACGATGGCGACAATGGAGGCGAGGCCGGCCCCGATTTCGACGAGGGCAACGGCGATAGGAGGCTGCTGCGGCCGAAATCAAGCTCGTCCAGCCGTGGCGGTGGCGGCAGGCGTTTGTTGCGGTGGCGGGGCGACACGAGCTTGCGAGGCGACGCCTGGAGCGACGACGATGCGAGTTGAGACGGCGGTGCCGGGATTGGCCGCCGGCGGTCAGGGGATTCGGCGGCCGGCAGTTCGTGTGACTGACGGCTGTGTGCGCTGTCGGTGGAATTGGACCGCCGGTGGCCCGGAAACAGCGACTTCTTCGTCGTCGGCGACGCCTGGATCGAATGCGAGCGTGCTGGCAGTGTGACGGGCTGCCGAGGGTAGTGGTTGGGTAAGGGGTTGTTGGCGGCGACGTATCCCAAGTACTCCATTTTGGCCCTTATTTTTCGACCCCGTCCCTTTCTTCTCCTTCCTTTCCAGCTAGAGAACCCCCCCCCCTTTTCTTTTTTCTCTATTAATTTTTATTAAATTTTTTCCTCTTTAATTATGGTGCTTGTTAGCGGGCAGCCTTGTTTGGAAGGTCTTGATAACTGACTAAACCGCCCCTGATGTAGCGTGGAGGTGTTGGTCATAGTAATCATGTACGGAGTAACTTATGTCGTTACGGAGCACCCCGTACGGAGCACTGCCAAAGCATTAGCCCCGAGCCAGAACCTGTCCCAGCTTGCTTTTTGCTCACCGACACCGGTCACCAGGACCCCAGCTCGGCTAGGCGTCTCGTTTTGTGTCGCAGGCTTTTCGAATGCACACGAACGTCCAGCATTGATCTGTTCCACTCGTTTTCAAGCCCCTGATTCCGCCATCGAAGTCGTCGAAGGAGCAAGGCAAAAAGCACATGCCACAAAACAGCCACATGCACAACCACGCAAATGCACAAATACCAAAAAAAAAAAAGTTCGAAGGACGCACCGACGCGCCTCTATATAATACTCAAGTGATACTCCGTATGACACAGCACCAACTTCCCCGCTCTGAACCGCACTCTCAACCGCCTTTGAACCGCCTCTGATCAACCACCCACAACGGGTTGGCGGCTCCTGGTGCCGTCTCCCAGACGCTCGGCCTCCACTGCGCCGCAGCACGCTCCTCCTGTCGTCTTTTTCCTTTGTTTGTGTGTTGCTCACCATCGTTCTGTGTGTCCTTCTGCCTCTCCATTTGCGTGCCTTGACTTCTTCTCCCCTTACTCTGGGTGCCCCTCTAGTTGTATGCCCCCTACTTCGGCGCTCTTCCACCGCTTTTTGCCCCTCAACCTGCAATGCTGGCTCGGGGTGCCAGTTGGCTCCTTCTTGGCTTTCCGGCTGAATTGGCGTGGCAAGCGCTTGTACACGATACCCAATGCCATGCACGGCTGCGGCTGCAGCATATGGCGCTACGTATCAGACGCCATTGGGGGCCAATGGCTTGTTCTTCGTGTGCACTGGTACTTGTATGCACTCGTATGTGCTCCTATGTACTGGTATGCACACATTGTCACGAACACGTACGCGTAGATGCAGTCTGGCTCAATTGCTCTCGAGCCCTAGCACTCTAATGCTGTCATGTTGCCCCTCAAGCCGTCCGCAATTTTAGTGGCATCAGGACCGCATGACCTAGGAAAGCTCTTAGCATATGAGGCCATATGGGGCCGCAAGAATATTTGCCTAGAGCCTGCCATGCAATTCGCGACATTCGCGTCCGTAGTTTCTCCTCTTCCTTGAGGTCCTACCAATGCTGACTGCGCCTCCGCCTGTCGCATCACGTGACCATTACTCATCCCCGCCACCGACCCCGTGACTTCCTGTGTGGGCTGGCTCAGGCGAGCGTCCACCACAACAAGCTGCCGCAAAACTCAACCGCATACTGAGCAGCACTACCTCACCATCGCCACCTTTGCCCATATCATTCCGCCCCAATATCTATTGACTATTCTTCCAATATTCTTGGCTACAGTGTCTACGCATGTGTCTGGTCAGTATTCGTCCTCCCTGACTCTGCCCCCAGCCCTAGGGCGCCAGCTTGTGTGGCCTCCCTTGGCTCAGTCATTTTGTCGTCGGCCTCTGGTTTTACTTTCTGGTCTTCGTCTCTTTCTCCCTCTTCTGCCCTCTGTCCCCCTCTCCCTGCTCTCTTCAATTGATCTTTCATCCTTTCGGCCTCATATTTGTCCACATCCCGCGTTGTCTAGTTGCTGACTTTTTTGTGGCCTTGCTGCACAGACCGATTTCATATTTTTACCGCCAAGAACATAGCTGGCATCAAGACGACCAAAGAAAGAGATACTGAACAAGCAAACCCCCCCCCCCCCCCAAAATACCAACACGTTTTCTACCCGGGTAGCGTTCTCTCATTCCTACGCCGGTACAGCCCTTACACCTCCCAGCTGTCGACCAGTGGATGGCCGCTTGACCCAGATCACCGCAGCCACCACTCTCGAGCCTTCCTTCCCCCATCGAATCGATGCAAGCGAAACGGGCCCTTGAACCCCATGCACGCTTCTTCCCACGCACCATCTCAACCACAGACATATTGCCCTGTTCTGGCTGCCTCCACTGTGTCCGCTGCTCTCTGCTTCCGTCCGCCGTCGTCACCGTCGCGCCGCGTCGCCGTCGCCCCCGAACTCGGCCTGCTTTCTTAGCCTGCCGAACCTAACTGTCTCCGCTGCCATCCATGATAACTAGATGGCAGATGGTTACCGTTATTTGCCGACCGGAAATCTCTTCTATCCACCTCGCAGCGCTGTCCATTCCGCTCCGCCCGTCGTGCCGTCTGCGTCTGCGTCTGCATCCGACGCTGCCCACCATTTCAGCCACCTCAACCAACAACTCAGCCACCTTGGCCCCCTCAACCACCTCAACCACTTGAACAAACCTCTGGGACCTCTTGGCCAGTTTCTCACGGAACCCGCATTGTTACCGCCCTCCAAGACTCCCGACCCTGGCCTGCTCCGGGGCGCGTCCACTCCTCTCGGCATGTACAACCAAGGCCACCAACAGGGCCATGCTTCCCGCCTTAACGGCAACCCCGCGGCCCGCGGCATCCCCATGATGTACGCCTACCAGCAGCCTGCTGGTCCGCCGCACCAGGGAATCCCCCAGCACCATCAGGTTCTGCAGGCTGCTGACCAGTCCGTCCACGGCGCCAACTCCTCGGCCCTAGCCCACCACTCGGCGTATTCTGCTGGTGTTTTGTCGAATGCTGGCCACTATGCAAATGGCCTGCAAAATGGTGCAGCGATTCGGGTCGCGGTTCAGCAACAACAGCAACAGCAGCAGCAGCAGCAGCAGCAGCATCAGCACCAACAGCAACAGCACCAACAGCACCAGCAGCAGCTGCAGCACCAGCAACAGCAACAACTGCAACCGCCCATGAACGAGCACTGGGCCGAGCAGCTGCGCCTGCACAAAGACGCCGAAGCCGCCAACAGCGCCATGCTAGACCAGAACCAAGCCAACTACTACGCCCGGTTGAAGGCGAGCGAAAACAAGGGCATCAGCGGCCCATCGCCCACCCTGAACAACTCCACGCTCAACGTCGACGGCGAGGCCGAGGACATTAGAAGACCCTGGGCGGCTCCCACCGACAAGTCCAACCGGCGGCAGGACTGGCACAATCTCGATCTCTCGGGCCAGGGACTGCGCTCTCTCGCGCCTCAGCTCTTCTGCTACGACTTCCTGCAGGAGCTGTACATTGCCTCCAACAAGCTGACCGTTCTGCCCGCCGCAATTGGCAGCCTGCGCCAGCTGCGTATTCTCGAGGCCTCCTTCAACCAGATCTCCGAACTGCCCCCGGAGCTGGGCATGTGCACTTTTCTGAAGCAGCTGCTGCTCTTCAACAACAAGATTCATACCCTGCCTTATGAGCTCGGCTCGCTCCACATGCTCGAGGTTCTCGGCATCGAAGGCAACCCACTCGACCCCGAGCTGAAGAAGGAGATCATGGAAAAGGGCACTAAGTCGCTGATTACCTATTTGCGCGAGCAGCCTCCAAGTACGTGTTTGTGTTTGCCTGTTATGGTTGTTTGCTTCTTTACTTTTACTTTGTACGGTTCTGCCGATGCGTCCACTCGTCCGCTAACCACTCAGTCCCCCCACCCCCCAACGACCGCATGCCGATTGTCATCCAGGAAGACGTGTCCCCATCGCTCGAGCGCGTCAAGGTCTTCTCCTGGAACATCCTCGGCGAACGCTACGCAACATCGCAGGTGTACGGCTACACGCCGCTCGGGGCCTTGGCCTGGGACTACCGCAAAGAGAAGATCCTCGAGGAGATCCGCCACCGCGACGCGGACTTTGTGTGTTTGCAGGAAATCACGGCCGATGCGCTCCGCGAAACGTTTGGTCCCAGCCTCGCGCACAACGACTACAAGTCCATCCACTTCCCGCGGTCCAAGGCGCGCACCATGACCGAGAGAGACGCCGCTTCCGTCGACGGATGTGCCATCTTCTACAAGGGCAGCAAGTACGCGCTGCTGGACAAGCAGCTCATCGACTTCCAGGCTTTGGCCATCAATCGGCCCGACATGAAGACGCAGCACGATATCTTCAACCGCGTCATGCCCAAAGACAACATTGCCATTGTCGGCTTCTTCGAGAGCCGCCGCACCGGCGCCCGCATGATCGTCGTCAACGCCCATCTCTGCTGGGAGGGCACGCTGGCCGATGTCAAGATCGTCCAGACCGCCCTGATCATGGAGTTCCTCACAAAGCAGGCCGAGAAATACGCACGGTGGCCCGCCATGAAGGACAAGCGCATGATCGAGATGCCCGGCGAGCACAAGGACACTCCGCCAATGGAGTGTGCCCCGTCGCAGGAGTACCGCAGCAACACCGACATCCCGCTGTTTGTGTGCGGTGACTACAACTCCACGGCTGAGAGCGGCGTCACTGAGCTGCTGCGCTTGGGCCGTCTGGAACCCGACCACCCCGAGATCGTCAAGTACCAGTATGGCAACTTTACGCGCGACGGCATTGAGCACCCCTTCAGCCTCAAGTCGTCGTACCAGCACCTGGCCGGCACCCCTGACGAGATGCCCTTTACCAACTACACCCCCGGCTTTGCCAACGTCATCGACTACATCTGGTACTCGACTAACTCGATGGAAGTTGTGGCTCTGCTAGGCCAACCTGACACCGAGTATCTCAAGCGCGTGCCCGGATTCCCCAACTACCACTTCCCTGCCGACCACATTCAAATTATGGCCGAGTTCGTGATCAAGCCGCGGAAAGACAAGAAGGGTGGCGGTACTTCTGCCTAGGATGCAGACGTGCTGTGACGAGCCGTGACGAACGAACCGTGACGAGCCGTGCCGAGCAAACAAAGCGATCATATTACTTGAGAACGTGAAAGGCTGTCCATGAAGACGCACCCCACGACTAAGTCCGCGGCTGAGGCGGGCTCTCGCGTACACTGCTCTCTTCGCATTTCTTCTTCTGCCGTCTTGCACTTATGATGTTTCGCGATGTTTCGCTCTATTCCCGGCTATTCCTGGTTTTGTTACGCCTTTTCCTTTCTTTCCTATTCCCTTTTTCTTCCCCTCCCCCCTCCTCCCCTTTTCCTCTTTTCCTCTTATCCTTCCTGTCTTGTTCTTTTTGTCGTGTTTTTTTTGCTTTGTCCACTCTCCTTTGTTGGCTGCGGCGTGCGATTTGGTTTTCAGCGTTGGGCACTGGTGTTTTTTTCGGACTACGCACGGAGCCTCTTTCCATTGCCGGCAAGGCTCAGCTAGGCCGGACGGTAAGGATGCGCGCGCGCTCCCGTTTTGCGTGCACTCGCTCACGAGAGTGGGAGGGGGGGGAGATCGAGTAGAGCGGAGCTGGGGAGTCGAAACGGGCGGGGGAGGAGACATCGGAACGAACAGAACACCGGAAAACTGGGGCAGGATACTGCTCCGTCGGCGGTTCTAGCGCTGCTTTTCACTCTCGACGGGCTTTTTTGTGACGAAGATAAGCTTGGGATTAAAAGAGAACGGCTTCTGGAGTTATGACATATGCAATCTGGGTCTTCTGGCTTCCGGTTGGGGCGGTCCATTTTTACACATTATAGGTATGAGGGGAGACGGGCTCAAAGACGGCGGTCGAAGGGCGCGATGATGAGAGGAGCAGCAGAGTTTGAGATAGAGTGGGAAGTAGAGGAGCAGAAACAACATATGGGAGAGGGGGAGAGCGAGAGCGGGGAGAATCAGACGAAGGTGGCGGGAAGCTAGGAGGCAGACGTCGTTGGGGAGCAGCGAGGAGGGGAGATTGGATAATCTGTGAGTGGATTGGCATGGTTTTGTTTGTAATATTACGAGCGTCTGGGTGATTCGTATGTGCTTTAGTTCTTGTGTTGTTGTTTTGCGACTGCCGTTTCCGTTTTGCCTTTGGAGTATTGATGGTTTGTTCATTACGCTCGCGTTTTTGCCCGTGACTAGAGTTTCCACAAACATCGTAGAGGTGCCGTGAACTGCATGGATTATGTATTGCATTGGGTGTGTATAGAAATGCAGAGCACTAAGGGTATCATGAAACTAAAACATCAAATCCAATTTTCACCTGTTCCGTTTATCCTCAACCCGTTTTCTACAACCTATCTACAACGCGAACCGATGGCGACGGGGTTTCGGTGGCCCGTTGTTGGTAGAGTTGCCGCTGCTGTCCGTTAAGACAGAGTCGGTTGTCGCCGTGGTGGTGGTAGATACGGAGGACGCCATGGTGGCAGAGGAGAGCAGGCGTGGGCGAGAGTGCTGTGGCTGGGGCTGCTGTAGGAGGTGGCGGATCTCAGAGGAAAACGGCGCAGAGCGGGCGACGTCCAAGGCATTGTGGCCGTCGGCATTGACGATGCGAGGATTGGCGCCATGAGCTAAAAGCAGGCGGATGAGGGCACACTTGGGGCCGATGGGCAGGACGGCCTCGATGGCAGCAATCAGGGGGGTGCACATGGCCGGACCGGCAAGGTTGGGATGGGCCGGAGTCGGCGCCGAAGTTGGCGCCGGATCTCCCGAGCCCGGGGCTGGAGCTCCGGAGTGATCAGCAGCGAGATCGTCTCCAAGGGCAAGACGAGCCATGACCTCGTCGCCACGCTCACAAGCCATGTACAGCGGGGTCTTGCCGAGGATGTCTGGGTGGTCGACGTTGGCACCTTCGGCTAGAAGGAAGCGGGCCATGTCGGAGTTGCCGTGTTCCATGGCAACAAAGAGGGCAGTGCGGCCGTGGGCATCAACGGCGTTGATAAACTTGAGCCGGGCTACAGTGCTAGCAGAGACAGAGGCCGAGGTGGGATTGGATGTCGTCGAGGTTGACATAGACAAGGGTTCGAAGGTGAACACGCCCAAATCGGCCGCCGGATCCAGAATAAGATCGGGGAAGCGGCTATCAGGAAAGGACACTTGGCGAGACCTGGGACCCGGCCCCTGCGGATGGGCGGAAGCTGCTGACTGGGCCTGGGCCTGGGCCTGGGCTTGGGTTTCCGGCCGGTGATGAGCGGCTGCTTTCTGGAGGTCGAGATAGTGCAGCAGCAGACGGGCAACCTGGAGCCCGCCAGACAGGCTCTGGCAGCAGCGGTGCAGCGGCGTCAGCTTTTGGCCGTCACGGACGTCGACCTTGGCTCCGTGGGCGAGCAGAATGCGAGTGGTCTCACGGTGGCGCGTGGAGGCAGCCAGGAGAAGCGGAGTGGCCAGAGCAGCATCACGGTGCTCCAAGTCGGCGACGTGGTCGACCATTTGACGCACGATTTTGGGCTTGGCTCTGAGGATGGCGAGATGCAGCGGAGAGGTGTTCTGGTTGGAATCAAAGACCTCGAAGCGGAAATTGTGGTCTTGGACGTCAAAGCCGTGGGATTGGCTCCAGAGAAAGGCGTTGGATGAGCTGGATTTGGATCCGGAGCCTATGCCGGAGCTAGTGCCGAGCCCGGACCCGGAGCTAAGAACCTGATCGGCTTCATCGGCCGGCAACAGAGGAAATGCATTTAGCGATTCTTCTTCCTCAGGCAACCCTGGGAGCCCAGCACGCCGCCCGGATGACTTGGCCTCCGCCGAGGATGCGAGAATGGAGGTGTCGTCGGCAGAAAGAGTGGATGCGGCGACGGAGGTCGAGTCGTCCGGGGCGATGTCTACCGAGAAACGGCGCAATGGCGGCACCACGGCTATTGCAGCGGCTGCTGCCGCAGGGAACCGCTGACGCTTCCATTCCTGGTAGCCGCGCGCCTCGTCGAAGGACTGCTCGAGCTGCAGCGTCTTGATGATCAAGTCGACGGTCTCGACGGCGAGCTCCTCCGGGACAGGATCCATGCCCATTCGCCCGTCCAGAGCACGACCAAGAAAGCGGCGGGCGACAGAGAGATAGTCGGCCGATGGCGCGTCTGAAATGCCGCTGCTGCTGCCGCCAGAGCCGAGGGAGCTTCCAGTGTAGTAGAAGTTGAGATAGAGCTTGCCTAGTTTGTGGTAGAGCCGACAACGCCGGCCTTCGTCAAGTTCGGCAGCTGGCCGCGCCACCTCTTCCGACAGCAGCACCTCAAACAAGCTGCGTGCTTCTAGAGCGCCCTCTTCGCTCTCGGTGCCCATCAGGATGTCGGCCAGGAATTCCCGCATGTCCGCCTGATCGCCTGGGGCAAACGGCTCGCCGTACACTTCGGCCAGCTGCAGCTTGTACTCGATGCCCTTGCGCTGGAACGCTGCCGCTTTGGCATAGATGCCGCCGCGTACGAGCTGCGCTACCATTTTCTGGTTCTCCTCGATCAGCGATGCCAGAATGTCCTGCCGCGGATGGTCCGGCCGGTCCGGCTCCGGGTCGAAGGGCTCCGCATCGACGCCGCCGAATCCCAATCCAGACCCAGCCTCGCCGATATCGCGGTCATCTGCCTCGCCCATATTCACGCCACTATCCGAGGGCAGCTGTCCCTTGATCGGCTGGAGGCTGCGTCGGGCAGCGGGTGCGCGTGCTGCTTCATTTTTCGCTCGGATGCTGATGCTGACGCTGGCGCCGGAGCCGATATTGCCCAATCCTGGCCGAAATCCGGATGCCGCTCCGGATGCGGTCAACGAGCTCGCGCTGGCATCACGCATGTCCACGGACATCTGGTCTGGTTCGTATAGGGACATGGTGGCTGCCACCTCAGTTGCCGATCGCTGCCACGCCCGGATTTCCTCCGTGACCGACCGCGCTGCTTCGACGTCGTCCAACGCTGTTTCTGTGAGCGCTGTAATGGGAGCTGGCAACGCGGAGGGTGACGGCGATGCCTCCACTACCGTGGCGTGTGTTTTAGCAGTCAGGTCGGCCGGCGCCAGCAGTCGTGCGGATCGGATGCTGTCGGTCAGCTGCCGGATGGCGTCGTGGATCTGCTCTTGCGACTGCTGGTTGCGCCACAGCGACCCTAAAGACAGCGTGCTGAGGCTGAGCTGTAGCACTTGCGTGTACGAGGCCAAGTGGCTGGTGTTCTGCTGCACCGAGCTTTTGCGCAGCGACAGAATAAGGCTGGCGCGCACCCGCTCGAAAGTGCCGAAACTGGGCGATGCCGGCTCGGCGTCGGTTGTCTCCGGCTTAGACCCTGACTCCGTTCCTGACATAAAGCCAAGCTTGGACAACGTCTTGGAACCCGACTTGGATCCCGACTTGGACTCGGACTTGGGCTGTAGATCTGGTAGTTGCCGTTGCAGCCGCTCCAGTGTTGCATGGCACGACTGCACAATTTGGAAAATATTGCGGTGGTGTGCGCGTTCAAACGGAAGCTGCTCAGGACAGTGCTGCAGTGCTTCCTGCACTGCGGTCAGAGCCGTGTGCAAGTTGCTGATCGTCTTGTAGAAGTTGGCCAGTGTCTCTGGTACCTCGCGTGCCTCGATCACAAACTGTCCGACGATCTTGACAACGGCGCCCGCGAACGCCGCCACCCCGATAATATTCGCTGCCACGGAAAGAGGATCCATGTTTGAGGACATGTGATAGGTAGGCGTGAGTGTCTTTGGTGGTTGAGGAGTCGGTGTCGAGGGTTGATATCGAGAGAAGAGGACGTAATGATATCAAGGAAAGTTATAAAAAACTCGAATTTTGAGGTTAAAAGCAAAGGACGGTCAAGGATGCCAAACCACATAACAAGACCGGAAAAATAGAGAAGATATCAAATGGAGATAAGATGTTAAGGAAGGACAAAAATCGCGCTTCAAAACGCTTCAGAAGAAACGAAATCGGCCACGTCAAGAAAAAGAAAAGACCCTGAGAGGCCACCTGTAGAATCAACCACAACCACAACCACATCTACATCACGGACCATCAACACGAACTACGAGAAACGGCTGTGCCAGGTCTGGTGACGACTGCTGCCCGCCTCGAATATGTGTATGACGATGGAGATGGCGATCGTAAGCACACACCTGTTGGCGCAGTCGCTGCATGGATATTAGGTTCCCCAAATAGCGAGCATGCTTTCATATCTGACATCTCAGGGATAGACGCACGCCTTCGACTGCGCACATTTTTCGGCACGGCACTGCTTGGGGTACTTGTACAAATACACACACGCATTCACGCCTCCTATGTACTTGGGATGTACCCTACGGCACTTGGCTTCTCCGTACGTAAGAATTTGGGGTTGGGGGCCCCAGGTTAGAACACCACATTAGTCCGTAGGGCAGCTCTACATATGAGTACACAAGAACTGGACAACAGTGTTCTAGCGGCGGGTCGGAACACCGAGAATGTTCAGCCAATGGCAGCTAGAAAGACACTCAAGACCCTCCAGAGAATGGGCGGCTGGGACGCCGCCATGAACCAGTTTTCGCCGCAGGACTGGCTGCACAGCCTTCTTCGGAAGGTGGTGGAGCAGGGGTCAGACTAGGTTGCAGTGAGGGGGGAGACGGGAAGCCATCGAGAGTCGTACTATGTACTCCGCAAGGACGAAGGATTTATTGAATGGACGGTTCCCTTTGGGGACGAGAAAAATAGGTTAAGAAAAAGAAGAAAATTCGAAGGCACGAGTAGAAACATTTCCCATTAATTTAAATGGGCGAGAAGAGGAGCGTAAAGAAGCGATGGTCAAATTGAGCATCGAAGCAAGCGACAGGACGGCGACAGGGACTATTACATCGCGTATAACTACATGTAGTGTATACACGTAAGGATGCCACGGACACGAAATAAGAAGACAGACGCCTCGAAGAACCAATGGCAAGTCACACTGAGCATGCCAGACGGTGGCTACGGCTAATACGGCGTACTGGTACTCGTACTCCATACTTTGTACAAGGGCGAGACCTCCTCACACGACCAACTCGACCACAGGAAATCCTTCCAGGATTAGCGTGCAGCACACGCACTAACACTGCACATGCAGGCGTAGCGAGGTTGGAATCAGGTTAAGCAACGTCTCTCGGGTGGATTTGCGAGACTGGGGTTGGGCTTGGATTTTCTGCTGGGGCCGGGGTCGCCCGAAGGGGGTAAAGAGGGGGCTATTTTGGATACGATTTACGACGTACGAGCGGTCTGTGAGGACCACAGGATTACACCCAAAGTATCTTTCTGACGACAGTTCAGGCCCTTGTATCTCGTTCTTACGTATGTACTCGCGCTCCGTGCGAACATTCTCTTGGCACATTCTGCGCTCTGTAGACCCAGCTGCGCTCGCTTTTAAGGCTGTGCTGGCAGCCTTGCCCACGTTGACCCTTGTACTATGCAGCACTTGCGTATCCGTAGCACTTGTTTTTGTTCTTTCGTCCTTGGAGCTGTCCCTCACGTTGTTGTCCAGCCGTCTTGCCACCCGTGGTATTACTTTTCCTTGTCCTCATCCTCATCCTCATCCTCTTCAGAATCGGCGTCTTCCTCCCTCTCGTCCTTTCCATCCTCCTCTCTATCTTCCCCTCTACCCAGCTCCAGCCCTCAATTATACCTCTTCCACCCCCCCATGGCCCTCCATGGCCCTCCATATCTATCCCAACCCACGCCAGCCGGCATCCGTAGAGATGATGCCCCGAAGATTTAGCTCCACTTCAGGCCAAAAGCGTCAAGCCCAGGCCGTTCGTCGCCGCAAGAACGATAACCGTATCATTGAGAACCCCCTTGGTATGCTACACCGTGCCTTTCCTTTCTGCACTCTCTGATCTCAAACATCCTTCGGCTCTTGGAAGATCCTTCGTGGCCCCTCACACTTTAGCCCAACCCCCTCACCTCCTCATCTATTCATTGATCTACTTTTCTCTTCCACTCTTTCTTTCTATCTAATTTCCGCTCGAATCTCGAAAAAGACTAACTCTTAGGTTCTTTCAGCCCAATACACGGACGAAGAACTGGTGGCGGACGTCTCCAGTTTCCACGACAGCTGTCTCCCTGATGTTGACCTCCAGAAACTCATCAACGCTGCTCGCGTCGCCAAAGACATCCGAACCTATGACGACGTCGCCCGCAGTAACGACCCCCAAGCTGGCCAAGGCCTACCTGTCCAGCTGACCGAGGCCGAGCGTCGAGCTCTTCGGCGTGAACGCGATATTCCTCTCTCTGAGCGAGGCATGTACATCGTTATCCTAACCGTTTCGCTCGCTGCTTTTCTACAAGGCCACGTCCAATCCTCGATCAACGGTGCCTCACTCTTCGCCAATGTATTCAAACTCCACATTGACAATAGTGGCCCTAGCGTCGACCAAACGCGCCTTGGCGCTACCAATGCCTCGCCCTTCTTATTCGCTGCCCTTTTTGGCTGCCCTTTGGCCCTCCCTATCAACGACCTCGCTGGTCGTCGGGGTGCCATGGCCATCGCTGCCTTGCTCATCTTCTCCAGCTCTATTGGCTCTGCCTTCTGCAGCTCCTGGTACTCGTTATTTGCTGTCCGGGTCATTAATGGCTTTGGTATGTCCAGCCTTGTCTTCATGCTCATTATCGCACGAGCTTCTGCTAACAACTTTAGGCATGGGTATCAAGGCCGTTTCCAGTATGTCGGCCTCCCTTTGATTCCCAACATGCTTTCCTTTCCCTGATTCTGCTAACCTCCAGCCCCTATTCTTGCCTCAGAGACTGCCGTCGGCTATTGGCGAGGCACTTCCATTTTAGCTTGGCAGTTGTGGTATGTCGATGCTTGCTACTTGCCATAAGCTCGTGTTTATAGGGTGTCTTCTGTTCATGCTAACTTCACAGGGTTGCCTTTGGTATCATGATAGGCTTCGTCTTCAATATCATCTTTTATAAGTCAGATCAAAGTGAAAAAGTTGTTGCCGGCCTCGTCCTTGGCGCACCTCTTGTTCCCGCTCTTATTCTATTAGTTGCTCTCTGCTTCTGCCCCGAGAGTCCTCGTTACTACATGCGAAGACGTGGCGGCAAGTATAATCCGAATAAAGCCTACAAAATTATGACCCGGCTACGCAACACCGAGCTTCAGGCTCTGCGAGATATCTATCTTGTCCACAAATCTCTTGAGATGGAGGACTACACACCACTGGGCACTATCGATGCTGGCCGCACATTTTTGCGCTCTCCTGGCTTCGTCTCTCGCATGTCGGAGTATCTAGCCCTCTATAAGGACCTCTTCCTTGCTCGACGTCTGCGTAATGCACTGATCTCCAGCTCAACTGTCGCTCTTGCTCAACAACTTTGTGGAATCAACATCATGGCCTTCTATTCCGGTACGTATCGTTACTGATCCAAGCTGGGAAACTGACAAAGGCCGCCTGAAACTGACCATTGTCCAGGAACATTGTTTGCGAAAGTTCCACAAGGAGGCACCCCCACGTCCAATGATATAGCTCGCGCCATGTACTACAGCTTTGGATTTGGCGCTGTCAATTTTTTCTTCGGCCTACCTGCTATTCGAACTATCGACACTCTTGGCCGCCGAAAATGGCTGATAATGACCCTGCCCGTCATGAGTGTGCTGATGATGGCCGCCGCCTTGTCCTTCAACATCAAAGATTCAGATACACGCCTCGGCATTGTCGCCATGTGGTTATTCCGTATGCTATTTCTCACGCACCAGATAGAGAGAGGGAAAGCATTAGCATCTTTGGATTCTAATATCGTTTAGTGTTTTCCGCGGCATATTCCCCTGGATTAGGTATTCCGTCCCATATGATCATCGTTCTCTGGTGACCAGAAACTAAACGCAAACCAGGTCCCATTCCTTTCACTCTGGCTTCCGAAAGGTTCCTCTCCCTCGACCCGCGGCCTTGGTGTCGTCTCTACTCCTGCTAACAATACAATTCCAGCTTTCCTCTGTCTCACCGCGAAGCTGTACGCCCCATTAATCTTTTGGCCAATGACTTTCATCTTATGCTAATGGTACCGTAATATAAATAGGGTTGTGCCTTTGCTGTTGCTGTTAACCTCTTTTTTGCGGGCATCCTCTCCCTGACCTTCCCCAACATCACGGCTTCTCTGAAAAACGGCGGTACCCTGGGCTTGTTCGCCGGCCTCAATATCGTCGCCTTCGTCCTCGTCTTCCTCCTGGTTGAAGAGACCAAGCGCCGCTCCCTTGAGGACCTTGATCTCGTTTTCGCTGTGGCAAAGCGTGATTTTGTGCGCTTCCAGGTTCGTGATTACTTACCTTGGTTCTTCCGCCGCTACTTTGGACGGCTCTTCCACAAAAAGTCCGGAAACGAGTGGGACAATCCGAAGCCTAATTTGTACATCGAAACCATCTGGGGCCCCGAATTGGCTCCCGGCACCGGCTCTGGCCTCGACCATGGACCAGAAGCTGCAACTGGAGTAGACCACATAGAACGAGCAACAACGCCTGTATTTTCAGACAAAAATACAAGCCCGTCTCCCGCGCCACTTCGGCCGGCTGTTCACCTGCGACACTACAATCCGACGTCCGGTGATGACGAGAGCGAGAATGATAGTGTGTTTGACTAGAATGGAGACAGAGGATGGAGGCTTCAAAGCATCCAAATGAAGGGCACTAGCTATATCCACAAATTGACTGTTTTCATTACACGTTGTAGAATGCGCATGTTGTAGAGTATAGACCGCCTATTTACAGTACGCCACGAAACAGTTCAATGCTGAAGAAGACAAAAGAGAGATTGCGTTAGAGGTATAAGATGAAGACATGTAAAGCGGGAAAGAACAACATCGACGAACGGCAAGTGGGACATGCGAAAAAAACAACAAATCTAGGTATAACTTGCAACAATGCTCGTTCTCCTTGCCCCTCTCCTCCCCTAGCAAAGCTATGTGCGCCGTAAGAATGTCACAATGGAATGTCGATCGCTTCACTCATGCAAACCGCACCTCGTCGAACAAGCCTGCTCGGGCCTGCAGCACAGCGGCCATCTCCAGCAAAAAAGACTGTAGAATGATGGTGTTGGTGAGGATGTGAGACACTGTGGCTGTCCTTTCTTCTCTCTCTTCTTCCCCCGTTAATGCGGCCAACGCATCGTCGTTCTCCGAGGGCAATGTGCTGCCGTTGACGCTCGCATCGCCCTTGTCTGTGGCCCCGTTGCCCACGCCATTAGCCTTTGTTTCTAGCGACGACGGCGTCTCTGCAGCCGGCTTGTCAAACCGGAGTGGAATCGGCTCGATCTGTGCTGGAGGCGCCGGCAAGCTCACGCGCCGTCCCAAGATCTTACGATCCACGGCCTGGAATGCTACCAGCTGGCCTGCTATGCCGCTGTCCCGTCGGTCTCGGCCGTCTCCGTAAGACGATCCTTCGTTACTGGCACCTCCTCCTGGTGAGTACGAGCGACCCAAAGAGCCAAACGAGCCAAAAGAGCCCCCGTGGCTGCCGCGGACTGCCAAGTTGTCCGAGCTCATCGGAAACTCTTTGGGCGGCACAATGGGGACAGCCTTGGTCGATGTAGGCGTGGCGAAGCCATACCCGCCAGACATGGCACCGTTTCCGGCTCCCCCATCACCGCCATTGTTCGCTCTTCCGTTGCCAGACATGGACAATATGCCCCTCGACCCATCTTTCCTGCCACGAGGGCTGCCTGATCGAGTCGGGGTCCCTAGCTCGGAAAGGATGCGCTGGGCAAAGCCCTCGAGCACCGATGGACGCGCAGGAGACTCCCCTCTTGGATCGTCTAAGCTGGTTCGGTCCATGTTCGGTGTAGCAGGGATGGTGCCCTGTGAGGGTTTGTGGAAATTGGACAACTGATCCGTTGCTGGCGACGAGTCGGCAGTTTGAAACGCCTCTCGGCGCTGCTGCAGAAGGTCGTCAAACCGAGGGATGGTTTGTCGGTAGGCCGAAACCTGGTCGACCAGTATTTGAAGCACAGTCAACAATCTTGGGAGGCCTGCCCATCTTGGCCGTCTTCGACACGCCCTCATGGCTGCACTCCGCTGCTGCTCGGCATGCAATTCTTCCGCAGCGGTCAGATCCTCTTTTGTAGCCTCAGGCACGGGCTCGGCATGTCCGCTGGTTTCTATACCGAGGTCGTCCCCGTCATCTGCGCCGTCACTGCTGTCAAAAGCATATTTATCGGGATGCCGGAGCAGCCATCCCTCTAGGGAGACGAATCCGCAGGTAGCTAAATCTAGGACCGTCTCGGTAATGGACAGGTTGGTATCGACAGGGTTGATGAGGAAAGTCTCGAGGCGGTCGAGAATGGAGGTGAGGAGAGGGTCGTCAGGCCGAATTGTGTGAGGCAGCACATCCCGCGGCGCTCCAGGGAGACTGTCCGGGATGGCGGGCAGATCGTGGTTGTTGGTGGACACTTTGGGCGCGATCATCTTCAAGGAGCAAGGGTGGCTCTCGAGGCGGACCACAATGTCTCTGAGGATGTTATCGTAGACCTCGTCGAAGTTGTCTTGGCCGCCAATAAGGCCAGCAGTGGTCATGAAGAACTCGACGTCCTGCTGGTGAGCTCCGATTGTGCGAGAGGCAGCGGTGCCAACAGTAGGTGCTGTACGGAGGAGGGTCATGACAGCATACCGGTGGTGGCGGCGCATAATGACCGAGACGAGCTGCAGGGTAACGTGAATAGTCTGCTGGCTGTGGGACTTGAGGCAAGCCATAATGAGATCGACGAGGTCGAAGAGCAGAGGTGTCGCAGTGACGTCGGCTTTCGCGGCCATCATTGTGGCCAGATCCATGGATTTGCGCTTGCGAGCAGCGCTGACAGCGTTCTTAACAGGAGCAGCGGAGGCATTGACGACGTCGGGCAGAGCGAGGAGATAGTGGAGGATGAGGTTGATCATGTCGGGGTGGTCGAGAGACTCGAGGATTCGGCGAAGATATGTGAGGACGGCAACAGACGAGCCGCCATCGATGTCGGAAGACTCGAGGAGGGAGGGGTATCTATGGCGTTAGTCGAGGGAGGCCGACAAACGAGGAGAGAAGGGGGGGGAAAGAAGAGAACATACAAGAGCTGCTGGAGAAAGATGACCTGGAAGTGCTCGAGGAGAGTCGATTTGACGTCGAGAGACCGGCAGTGGTTGAGAACGTCCTGCCAAAAGAGGAGGTGGGATAGGAAGGTTTCCAGCTGGACCTGGAAGTCGGGAGAGCACGAACTGACAATCTCAAAGGTCGATCGTGGATGCTCGTAGTCGGAGAGAGCAAGAACAGGGGGCAAGGCACTTGGCGGATGATCGATGACGAGCTTGCGGCTCAGTTGGCTGTAAAGAGCGCCAAGGCCAGTGGCCATCAGCGTGCTGAGGTCGCTCTCGACGATCCACTGCTCGAGCGAGACCGAGGCCGAGGCAGATTCGATGATGTAGAGCAGGCCAGTTCGGGCAAAATCGCCGAGTTTGCCTTCGGAGTGGATGTAGTCCATGAGGATGTAGAAGAGGGGGAAGTCCTGGCGCTGTGTTTTTCCTTTGAAGCGCTCGTGGCTCTCGGATTCGCGGACCAGTTCTTTTCCGGGTTCTCGCCCGGGCTCGCCGCCGGAGTCGCCCGGAGGCCCCGACTGGCTCGCCCGGAACCATGCCGGCAGAATGGCTGGGCGTAGGCGGATCTTGGTGGTGATGTTGAAGGCCAGCTCGACGATCTTGGTTTCAGTCTCGGCATCGAGGCTGGCACTCTTGGCACCAGTGATGCGCACCAGCAGATTTGTTAGGCTCGTGGCAAACTCGCGCGTCTCGACAAACACGTCGTCCTCGCTCTCGATCAGCGTGCTAAAGAAGTAGACCGCTTCCTTGATGATGAATAGGTTGTACGAGGTCGTTGCAATCTTGCTAATGGACACAAAAATGCGCTTTTCCGCCGCAAACGCGAGACAGGTGTGTGGTAGCGGCCGCCGGGACTCGTCGAGGAGCATGTTGTTAAGCTCCTGGATCCGTAGCTCGATCGTGTCGGCAGCTCCGATGTCGTGGATGAGGTTGGACGAGTTGCGCCATGTTTGCTGGATCGATTAGCGATGGGGGGAGAAAGCGGACAGGGAGTGAGGAAGGACAAAAAGACAGAGGAAGAAGAGGAGCGCGGGACAAGAGACAAAACGAGTGACGGCAGAGAGAGACAACACCTACCAGCAACTGTCCATATTCCTTCTCGAAGCGATGCAGCCGCCGATTTGGGTCTTTCGCCGCATCCTTGCGCGAGTTGCCCGCCGCGAGCGGCGAGTGGCTTAACAGTCTCGCCCACTGCATCCAAGTTAGTGGTCTGTCGCCGCAACAAAGCCGCCAGGGCCAAAACCTACAAAGTCCATCGTCGAGCGGTTTCTTCAGCTCATGTCGACCCGCGCTGTCGCGTACCTCGTCGATGTTCGTGTGTCGTGTCCGAAGCAAGCTGCTGCCTCTCTCTTTCTGGCTGCGTCTGTGTATCCGTGTCTGTATGTTTCGGTCTCTGTATAACGGTGTCTCGAATGTTTCTCGTCGCGTTGGCCGCTGGCCGCTGTCGTTCCGCTGCTGGCAACCACCCCTTTCTGTTTCCGACGCCGTTCTGCATAAGAAAGCAACAGATGGGTGGTGTTGCAGATCTGGCGGCAAAAGTGGTTTGGGCCCAACTCTGAATCAAGCTAGCCGGCCGCCTTCGGCGCACGACAGGGGCCACGCGCTAGAAGCCGCCCCAACGCTCCCACAGATGACTCGCAGCCCCAAGCACAGCTTCTAGAGTATGGCACGTTGTTCCCAGTCTGGTGGTGGACATTCTTTGTACCTAAAACGCTCGTCTTTCGTATCTTCTCTGTGAGATACGCGTAACTGCCGTACACCTGCTAGACGCCCTTTGTAGATCCAGATCTCTGGGCGCCGGAAACCCTTTGTGTCCTCTGGGTCAAACAACTTAAGAAAAAAACACAAAAATGCCCCTCGACATGTGAAGCTCGGTGTTTGTCGCGATATCCGAATTCGATGATGTGGTGTTGGCTGCTTTCATCAGCACTTGCCCTGCAAACTATGCTCGCTAAATGGTGGGGAAGGCGCGACCATCATGCACTCTCATACTACTTCTCTAAAAAGAATTCCTGGCTGTCGGCCTTACATACTTGGAATGACGACGCAGGGTGTGAAGCACCTACAATACATATTCATGAAGATATCACCACCTGTGGCGCATCATCCCGCCTGTCATTGATCAACCTACCGCAGTATAAGCATATCAGCACTAGTGTTTGCTGCCCCTGTATTTAAATGGTGTTAGCCACCTGCCAAGTCTTGACATAATTCGTGATATTTGTACTTCGTATAGAACGAAAGATATCTTGAAAGACACAATTCAACGCATACTTCCCCCTCAAGCAAAATCACAAAATGGTTCTCAAAGTGTACGGCTCAGCCATGTCCACGGCGCGTGTCCTCGTGACAGTTCTGGAGATAAAGATTCCGTACGAGCTAGTTGTCGTGGACATCTCCAAAGGCGATCAGAAATACGATGAACACTTGCAGCGACAGCCGTTTGGCAAAGTGCCCGCCATTAATGACAACGGCTTTCTCCTGTACGAAAGTCGTGCCATCTGCAAGTACCTAGCAAAGTACATAAGCTGCCTAAATAGCACCAAACTTTGCCTGCTAATGGCCCCCTAACTCAGTTTCATCTAGCAAATACCCCACTGGCATTACACTCGTCCCTCGGGGAGATGACGAGCATTATGGCCGATTTGAACAGGCTTGCTCAATAGAGCAGAGCTACTTTGCCGCGGCCGCAGAGACGATTGGCACAGAACTGTTTATCAGACCGTAGGTAGACCGACGCCATTAACGGCCATGGCCGTGTTTAGGCTTGTGCTTCGCTAACAGTTGCACACAGGGCAAAGGGTCTCGGTCCTCCAGATCTTGACCGGGTTGCCCAGGCAGAAGCGGATCTAGATGCCGTACTCGCTGTGTACGAGAAAACATTGTCTAACCAAAAGTACATCGCCGGAGGTCGGATCACCGTCGTTGACCTATTTCATCTCCCAAACGCTGCAGCGTTGATGGCAGGTAAGTGGAAGGCCATCTTTGAAAAGTATCCAAATGTGAATAAATGGATACAGGAGCTTCGGCAGCGGGACTCCTGGGTTAGGGCGGCCGCCGAGGCCAATACTTTGGCTTGAACTCTACGGGCCAACGGATGCGGTTCAACCACAGAGACAGTAGAAGTAGCTGGGGTATTAGTATGAAATAAAATACATATTTGAAGTTGGCTTTGTATCGAGTATGTAGCTGCAATTTATTACTTTCTGTATGTTTAGGATTGGGTCATGGTATTCAAAGCCTTGAAACCGCGAGGTGCTCTAATTCTCCGTACTCGCAAAAAGAAAGGCCTTCTTCTACCATATTGTTAATTAATTACCCCATCTTGTGCAGCGAGGCACGTCTTTTGTGAGGGTTCTTCGCACACATATTGACCTTTTGGGCATGGTAAGCACTTGCATAGCACTTTGTGTAAGCACTAAGACCTAATAGGTCTTTTCTGCCATGTAAGTCTGTATTCTAGCACCGAGGATGGAAATTATACTCTTGTTTCAAAAACCAATCGATCTGCGATGCTTCTTCCATATACACTCTATTTACCTGAAAGATTTACAGGAATAAATCACCCACATCCCACTCATGTTGCAGCCAAAACGCATGATCGTAAGGCGTCCCGCAGTCGTCTTGCCGCTCCTCTGAGGGATCGGTGTTGAGAATGACATCCTCACGCCGTAACGCTTCTAAAGAGCCCCATCTTCCACGTACCGCGGGTGTGAATGAGCTCTGCTCACTGTTATCATGGGTGGTGTTGATTAGGGAGGCATCGTGATTGCTATTACTGGTGCCGGGGCTGGTCCTTGAGGCGACACTAACCGATCCGACCAGTGGAGTGCCTTCTGTAATGCTGGAGAGTGTGTGAAGCATTCGAGTAGTGACCGGGAAATGGTTCTGTAGTAGTTCCAAGGTCTCTAGTAAGGTACTCAATGGCCCCGGTAGAGAGCTGGAGACAGGCAGGCTGTAGTTTTCGGCACCATCGGGAGGTAGAGGGTGAACCACGTGGCAGATAATGGTAGCAGCTGCCAGATACATGCTGTCTAGCATGATAGCAGCAAAACTATCAATACCGAGCATCTCGCGATATGCAAATACAAGGCGAGATATGGAAATAGCACAGTTGTACATGATGGTACGTGGCCGCTTGATGAGCCCCCAAAACTTTTGATCGGTGGCAAGTCTCAATGATGCGTGATTTTCTCGGTGTTGCTGGCCTAGTAGCTTGATTAATGTACGTTGGAGTACAATTTGGGTATTGTGAAACTGCATATTCAAGCTAAAGGCAGGCAGTTCTAGCCTCGGAATATCCCCATCAAAAAGCTGAGGCGGCAGGGAGATATATGAGGCATGTAACTTATTTCCAAGCTCTTGCAGATGATTTATCCTTGTTGCCGCCTCGTCGTCACTGATATTAGTAGTTATATCGTCCAATTCGCACATGTGGCAGGAGAGTGTAATCCAGTGCGCGAGGATGTTGCCCGGAATATTCAAGGCATGGATATGCCTTGTTTTTTTCAAGACAAACTGCGGCAGGCAGCTGTGCCATCCCAGGTGGAGTGACCACAGTTTGTCATGAACAAAAACTCTCACAATGAGCTCTAGCTGTAAGTTCTTATCAGCACTAGAGGCTGTCGCACTGGAAAGGCTGCCCTCTTGATTGCTGTCTTCATCTAGTCGCAGTCCCGACATGAGACGCAAGGCAATACCTTAATAGCGACGGAGGTTAACTTATGTTGTACAATGTATCGTTTTGTAGGCTTAATAGGAATGATAAGATAGAAAAAGGACAAATTTACCGTTATATGTCCACCCAACCACATCACAACCTGACGTCGCCTCGAACTCGCTGAGTAGCAAGCAGCCCTGTAGCGTAGCAACTGTAGGATGCTCGAGCTCATTAGCGAGCTCCTGTTTGGCCCGGTTGACGTAGGCACGGCCGAGTTTGCGGACACTTTGTGACATGCTAGCCCGAGTGGCACAAGCAAGCAAGGCAGCCTCTAGGAAGCATGAATAGTAAGGAGAGCGAGATTTTTGGGCACGGCAGTGGTGAAATACATGCTCGTCGACGATAAGGATAGATCGCTGGCAAGACAGCCAAAATGACTGGAGTAGCGAGTTCCGCAGAGGCTCTGCATCGATGTCGATGGAAAAAGGGTCTAGTGGTGGTCCCCCATTACCAAGCTGCCAGTCACCTTGGTCACTGTGGTCAGTTATATCTGTACGAGACGCCTCTGGAAGTATTGTGTTATGAGGAGGCGGAGAAACATGGTCGCCGTTGTTGATTTGAGTCTCTGACGTGGAGATTGTAGCCCCTGCTTGTTCTTGCAGCCTCCTTTTTTTAATTCCTGCCAGGACCAATCTACGATCAGCCCCATTGTACTCGTGGAAATATTTTCTTTATCCCAATAAAGAGACCGCGGCAAGGCTTACGATATCGACGCTGTGCGATCCGGCTTTGAAGACGGCGGCGCTCGGCGACGTCTGATACGAGGGACCAATCTTCGCCAGGATTGACAAGCTCAGAAAGTCCCACAGAGCGTGTGGTGGGGGCCATGCTGTTGGCGGGCATCAGTGAAAAGTAGAAGATGAGAACTTTGAATAGAGGCTGTATGCAATATCGTTAGGGAGAATCGATGAAGGTGGGATGCTAGGTGAAGATGATGGAGGGATTGAATTTGATACGGAGTAAAGTGGGCTAAAAATGGGCACAGCACAACGCTCTGGGGCGATGTTCTTGCGATCTGGATAAGCCAAGAGTACTGAAGTGCATGGCCCGGTCTCCAGTGAGCTTGACGGCATATGCACATGCATAGATAGGGCTCAAGCATTTGTGCCGTGTTTCGCACTTACACATGCAACCCTGTTCCTGATTCCCACTATCTGCATATTCGCCGTATATTGTGTTCTATCCACAGCCAGACCAGCGAGTGCTTGTACAACTAGTTATCCATACTGCATCTTTGCATACGCCGTGGAGTCAGTACGCCTTGATTTCGCTCCAGGGCAAGCTGACGCGTGATGCTCCCAGTCAAAGTGGCTGTGAGGGGGAGAGTGGAGAGTTTGGCTGGACACCGATGGTGTTGCCTGGCTTGAGGGCCCCACTCGGTGGGCGGCTAGGCGACCTATAGGGTGTTGTGCCTGCCATACAGCGAGCAGTGGGCTACCGAGGTGCGGGTTCTAGTGGATTTCAGTGGTTGATGCACTGGGACTGGACTCGCATGGATGCGGGGTTATCGTGGCTATTCGATAGGGGGGACGATGCCTTCGTATGTCGGAACCGGGGCTGTGCTGGTCGACGCTGAGTTCGTCTGTCAGGGCCTGTTATGCCAAGTCAGCCTTGTGTGCAGCTGCCTTGGCAGCATGCTTGTTGCTTGGTGTCGCCTTTTTTCTGCTCCGGTGCCTGGTTTCCATTCTTTCTCTCTGCCGGCATACTACATGAGGAGGCTGTATCCTGCTGATCTTTTATGATCTCATGGTCTCCCACCCTGAGCAGCCTATCACGCATCTAACAGCTCCTCGCCAACATCTAGACTGGGAGTAGGTGGCATTTCAGCTTTGTGCAGGTCCGGGAGTTTTCACAGTCTCCGTCCGAATCCGCTTCAACAGCAAATCAGCGGCCGGCCCATGTCTTTTCTCAACAACCTCATCCCCGGACTCACGTGGCGGGAGAAAGCGCCGGATCCTGGAGGCTATCCGTATTGTCAGCCACCTCAGACAGCTGTTCCGGGCCCCAGCATGTCGGCGCCTCCTCTACCACCACCGTACTACTCACCACCGCCGATTCCCGCCCAGCCACATTACTCCTCCTCGTACCCTGTCCCAATAAATACCGCGCCAGCGCATATCGTCGTGAATAACAACTACTATGTTGCGGGGCCTGTTTCAGGGCTGCCTCCGGGGACGGTCCCGGGGCCTATGGTAGGCCTGGTCGGAGCCTCGAAGGCAAGTCTGGGATGCGGTGCCATATCCCGACTGAATCTGGGATCTGTGGTCAACCTGGCGACAGATATCCTGCCGGTGAATGTGCCGCATTTGTTCAATGACAATCTCCCAGCGTGGCATGCCCCAGGGACTCGGCTGCTCAACCAGGGTGCGGCCTTGTACGACCAGCTGTCTTCGAGATTCGACAGTATCATGACGCGGATTGACCAAGGCGCCGATGCCGAAACCGACGATGAAGTGATGTCTGCAGCGCCAACAGCACTTGTTGCCGTGGCTCCGGCCAAACAAACATCCAAGCCACCGGCCTTGCGCTCAGGTGCTCATTACTTTGCTAAAGTTGATGAGTATGAAAACTCCCGGCTGCCCCTCCACCTGCCGCCGATGAGACTGTGAGTTTTCTGTTGTCCGTGCTTGTTGTTTCCGACCGTTACTTTCCCTTCAGCTTCTGACATAGCTTCCAAGTTATATTGCCACGTACCCGCTGCTCAGCCTGGCAGCCAAGTACGCCGAGCGTGTATATGTGCGTCCACAAGGGGCAGAGCGGCACATGCATATTGACGCTGATTGGCGTACCGGAGCCAAGGCTATGGTGATCAAGTCGGTTCCGATGGACAATGCCAGCGTCATCGTCTTCGCCATCCGGGGCTCATCGACCTTTATGGACTGGGCGGTCAACTTCAACATGGCCCCGGCATCACCAACCAGCTTCCTCGACGACCCCGGCAATCTCTGCCATGCCGGATTTCTATCGGTCGCGCGCAAGATGATACCCTCAGTAGCCGCCCGCCTGCGTCAGCTGCTGGAAGAGAACCCTGGCCGCACTGCTTACTCGCTCCTCATCACAGGGCACTCGGCCGGCGGCGCGGTGGCTGCTCTGCTGTACTCGCACATGCTGGCGACCACACCGGAGGCTGCATCCGAGCTCAATCTGCTGACCGCGTGCTTCCGCCGCATCCACTGCATCACATTTGGAGCACCCCCGATCTCGCTGCTACCACTGAACACACCGTCCGGTAACAAGACGTTCAAGAAGAACTTGTTCTTCAGCTTCGTCAACGAGGGCGACCCCGTGGTCCGCGCCGACAAAGAGTATGTCAAGAGCCTGCTCGACCTGTTCTCCTCGGCCGTTCCCTCCTCCTATTCCGTTGATAGCGACCCTCGCGGCACCGATCTGGACTTGGAGACCGCAGAAGCCGACTCTGGCAGTGGCCACAAGAAGCCAAGGAAGGAAGCGTCAAGAATATCGCTCCGTTCTCACAAATCGTCCAAGTCACAAAAGCATAGCCACCATGGCCACCATGGACACCATGGACACCACCGTCGTCATGGCCGCAACTACGAGCCCCAGGCAAAACCCGTCTGGCCGTTGCCGCCAGCGACTCTCAGCAACGCCGGTCGCATCGTGGTTTTGCGCTCTGGCAACCCCCATGCGGCTACCGGCTCCGGCGACTACAGCGGCAGCTGCAAGTCTGTTGAGCAGCGCCTAAACGAAGGGGTGTTGGCCCAGATGACCACGGATGCTGAGCTGCGCACTGTTATCTGGGGCGACCCGGTTTGCCATGTTATGCGACTGTATGCCGGCCGCATCGAAACGCTGGCCATAGATGCTGTCATAGCAGGGTAGAGGTGTCTTACCCTGCGTTTTCAGGCTTTCGATCTGCATCCATTTGTATGATTTTTTCTGTAATTACTCGTTCATAATACCCCCCTACCGAGCAATCATTGGTAGTGGTTTAGTACTTAGACTAAACAGATTCTATTGTTCTCCTACACTATATCGTCACTGTGCTATGTCCATCATCATGTCATTACTGTCGTAGGCGCCGCCAAAACTGCAGCCATGTCAGGCGCGCCGTTCATCCCAGTCCGCCCATCGTCGGATCACTTCGTCGATGTCTGTCACCGCCTTCCGCGTAGCCACCGCCTCGAACCACTCGCGGTGCTCTCGGCCGCATGCCTCGCACTTGTCGCTGTCTGTCACGCGCAGCCCCGCCCCAGCAAGCTCGATGTGGATCAGGCGCTCTACTTTGTGGCTATGGGGCAGCTTGCGCGGCGTCACAGCGGCGCCGGCGCGTCCGTTGCTTGCTGCTGCTGCTGCCGCCGTCGACGAAATGTATGGATAGTATCGGATCAGCGACAGATTGTAGCCGCACTGCCGTTTCCATTCGTTCAGCCGGCGCTGCACGTTGTTGGCGCGCCCGATCTTGAGGAGAATGGTGCCGTTCCCGTCTTTGCTGGCTTCGCTGGTGCTTTTGCTGCCGTGGCTGCTCTGAATCGGCCGTCCAGCCGCTGCAAACGACGCCACAACGTCGCTAGCCCGTCGCTGGCCGCCGCCTGCTGCCGA
The DNA here is from genome assembly GCA_001513895.1 of Graphilbum fragrans. Taxonomy (NCBI): domain Eukaryota; kingdom Fungi; phylum Ascomycota; class Sordariomycetes; order Ophiostomatales; family Ophiostomataceae; genus Graphilbum; species Graphilbum fragrans. The sequence goes on along the minus strand of LLKO01000005.1, from coordinate 174,480 downwards.
GCGTGACGGGGGCGCTAGAAGTGAGCGCGCTGCTTCAGCCGGGGGTGTCGATGGCTGTGACTCCGGCGTCAGCCAAAACATGTAGATGTAGCCGGCCTCGTCTGTCTGCGAGACCGGCTTGGCCAGCTCTGCCATCAGCGCCGAAGCTGTCTGCGGAGACGCCGAGGCCGGAATCAACGACAGATATTGTGACGTCGCCGACTGGCTCGAGGCGCGTCGCCGATGCTGTCGGTGCTGCTGATGCTGTTGGTGTGGCTGGCCCCCGTGATGCCGCTTCCCCGAAACCGTGCTGACAGCCGAGCCTGCGACCGAAGCTTCCGAAGGCCGTGGTCCTGGCCGTGGCCGCGACGGCGGCAGCAGCTCATCCTCGTCGAGAGGGATGCTGAAGCAGCAGAAAACCGTTTGATCGGTTGGTCGGGGGCGTGCAGGCCCCTGGTAGGCTTGCCCTGTCAGTGAGGGCCGGGGATCCTTGCCAAGCCGTGCCGCTCCAGCCGTGCCGCTAGGTCTGCGGATGCGGCCGTAGTCGTGGCTGCCCGAGTCCACATTCAGTAAACCTAGCCGGTCGGCCAACGTGTCTAAGCTCGTGCGTTCCTCGAGAATCGGGGTCGCCGACGATCGCGGTCCTGGACTGGACCGCGCAGACATGCTGGCCTGCTCCTTGTGCTGCCAGCAGTAGAGGCGCTCGTCGCCAGGATCGTCCACCCTCAGCAGCCGGCCGTGGCGATGCCGACTGCCGGCCACCCGCAGCCCCGGCGCTGCCGACGAGGCTGATAGGCTCTCGGTGTCAGAAGCGGCCAGTGGTCGCCGGCATGGACGACCGCCAGCTGTAATGCCACGACATGTCGTCGCCGGGTTCTTCGAGTCTGATCGTGCTACTAGCGATTCGGGCGTGTTGGGAATGAAGGGCATGGCTCGATCGTGTAGTGGAAGAAAAAGGGAGAGGCCTTTCCCCAGGTGTTACAGAAACAGCAACCGCCTCGTTCATATGCAAGGGAATCAGCCGCAAACTGCTCGTAGGCAGCCTAACTAGTCACACCTTGAAACGCGGGGCACGGCGCGCCTGATGACTCGCTGGATGCCAGAGCCCCATCAGAACTGTACTCGTAGATAGCCCATGCAGCGGCCCAGCGTGCGGGCTGCCTCGCTGAGGAATGCTGCGTGAAAATCGAGTGGCTGGGGATGCTGCCTTACACAAACGGTGGAGTCGGAGGCACTGTGGCTGGAGCGCACCGCCACAAATGGCACATGGCACTTGCCCTGTTGCACGGGGTACATCGTACACATCTTGCGATTAGTAGTTCCAAGGGCCGCTGCCAGGACTGCTGCGGCACAACATGCGACACATTGCCGCATTTGTGAAAGCTGCCCTGGGCCCGTCCGCCGGCGCCGTCCTGCCACGGGCCACAGCTGAACAATGCGGCGCTTGGCATTCCGCACAGACAGGGCCAGCTGGGCCGTGTCTTGTACCGACAGCCGTCACTGCCTATGCGTCGACAAGCCCGTATCTAATTTCCCTGATTGGGAACAATGGACGGAGCAGCATTGGCTTGGGCAAACACGGCCGCCATTAGTTGGGGGTCTTGCGCTGTTAAGGAGGCTATGGAATGATTGCAACCCTGCAATGGGTAGTCAACAGCGTGGCAACTGGAGGGATGTGTACGACTTCTGTTATGTATCTTACAGCAGCCAGATAGGGAATGCCCGGAATCCTACGGGCAGTTTTAGGCTCATGCGCCAGCTATGTAGTGTAGTTACAGGGCATTGCTGAGGTGTGTACTCTATGGAGCACGGAGTACAGAGCCATCCACTGTATCTTACTCGTACTCGTACTTGTATGTAGTAGACAGGCGCGCTAACCCCAGCCCCAGAAAGTGCACGCGGGAGGTAGGCACACTGAGAACGGAGCAGAGATTGCAGTTCTCGGCCGAAGCCTGGAGCTGAAAGCACCCCGGAGTTGGATGGGGGCTGAACACCTGCCTGGCCATCAATGGGGTGTTCCCCGACATTTCTCTTGCTCCGGCCGCGGACACGGCCGCTTTGGAGCATTAAACACGCATGTTCGAGAGCAAACTGTGTCTCGCACGCCATTCACCCCGTGCAAGACGTTAGGAGGACGGGCTCCTATGGGCATCCTGTAGCGTAAAAACAACACGGCAGACCGCCAATCAGACAGCGGATGACAGCGACCCCCACAGGCGACGTGCCACTGTAATATGCGCTAACAGGCTTGCGGCACACACAACATGGAGCGCCAGGGAAGACTCTTCACGCTGTCTCGTGCTAGCAAGCACTAAAAACAGCGCTTGTGGCAAGCCCTGTAAAGGATCTTTCGTACGTAAGATACAGAGCGCAGGACCGCAAACAGAAACCCGATGTGGTCCTCGTACTTGCCATACACAAATACGAGTATGTACTCCGTAGTGAGTGTACAGGCAGTACTACATCCACTGTAACCGCACTTTTGCACCTATGTCTACCGACAAATGACGTCATCCACTAAAGCCGAAAGCAGCCAACAAGAAGCTGCACAAAACGAGCAAAGCAGCTGTGCCCTTTCCTGGGTTGTCAGGAATCACAACAGATCAGGGCACGAATAGATGGCGCAGACAAGCACTGCATTGTACAAACCAACCGTACTCGCACAGTCGGCTGTCGACCCTTCCCGTGAGCTTATTTACGCCTGCTAGGCGCGTGATGGGCTCGTGTTGGAAGCTTGGTATCGGCTTGTTTTCTTATCATCCGCCCTGGCTCTTGGCACAGGACGAGTACACTACACTACCCTGATTGCACCTTCCTTCACAGGTCACCGGCACCCGTAAGCCGTAGTACGAGTAGTTGTGCACTCATAGTCACCCACGACGCGCAAGGCGCATCGGACACATCAGATAATTCCCGTATTTCATAGAAACACCGCAAAACGCATCCTAAGTCCCAACGCCGCGCTCCCCCCCAATCTCATTATCAATTGGTTTCTTCTTTGCCCGTACCCCCCCCGTCTCTTGCGTGCTCTCACTGCCCATTCACGGCTTGCCCATTTGACGCAAGAGTTCTCGACCAGGGTCCAAATCCAACGCTATACCTATATCATCGCTCTTGGGCTTCCAAGACCACCAGACCGAAAATTAAGACCCAGTTAGCCCAAAGAACCCGACGACAAGGCAGAGGATTCGACCAAAGTACCTCCTCCATACAGGCCATACCCGCGCTACACCTCCGTGTCGCCCACACTTCGACTCCACAGTGATAGATCGTCCCGGCCACACTATTATAGTGTGTATCTTGAACGCTGAACGCTGACTCCAGAGTGCTTTCAAGCCCCCCCTCTCTTCCTTTCACTGCCTTCTCTCGCTTTTGTTTTCTTTTCCTCTCCCTCTTCCCCCCCCGGTCCTCTTTTTAGTTATTTATCACTCCCTTGCCGCCCCCTTCTGTAGTATCTTATCTTACTCAGAAGCTTTCTTGCTTACTGCCATTTATGTCTCCATCCATGGAAATATCATAAGGCTCCCACCCATCCCTTTCTCCATCGGTTCTATTGTTGTTCTTCAGCGTGCTTGTGCTACTTCTGCACCTACATACATTTTCTCCAGTCCCTTTCACTCCCTTCCCCAAGCCGTGCTGCCACCCATTCGCACAACATGGCGACCAAGAGTACCGATTTCTACAAGGAGAAGAAGGCCGATGACACCGTCGACGTCGATGCCGAAGTTGCTCTCCCCAAGGGCCGCGCTGCCTGGTTTGGAGGCAACAATGTTCATGTTGGTCCCCGCATCGGACCTGTCTTGACTGGTCCGGCCCTGGATTCCGACACCGACGAGAGCAGCTCCACCATTCTGGAGAAGCAGCTCGCCCAAGAAGATGGCTGTGCGATTCAGTACCGCACGTGCAGCTGGCAAAAGGTGCATTTTCCTTTCCCCTCGCGTGTGAAATCGGCACCATGAAAATCAAACTACTAACACGTTTTTCACTGCTTTAGACTGCAGCCTTGCTGTTCTCGGAGTATATCTGCCTGGTAAGTTCTTCAACAAGCTTCATTCGACCCCCTTTTGTCGGGGATTGTATGCTAACACCGCACCAATAGGCCATCATGAGTTTTCCGTGGTCCTACAGTGTGCTCGGCCTCGTGCCTGGGTATGTTCTTCTCGGCTTCCCGCGCCGAAGTCGTCGAGAAGCGCGCGTTGGTTTGTCGCCTTCTAGACTCGTCGCTGACCGTTGGTAGCTTGATTCTGACTGTTGTTGTCGCTGCCCTGGTACTGTACACGTGAGTCCACTGCCTCGCACCTTTACCTGTTTTTGGCCTATCAACTGACTTTTCAGATCTTTGGTCCTTTGGGAGTTCTGCCTGCGCCACCCCGAAGTCCGTGATGTTTGCGACATCGGCCAGATGCTTTTCTGGAACAAGAAATGGGCGTGGTGGGCTACAGCCGTTATGTTTATTCTGAACAACACTGTGAGCTACCCCGGGTGTTGAGCATTGCGTATTGATGATAGAGAGCGCCATACTAACATTCGCTATAGTTCATTCAGGTTCGGATTCCCTTTTTTCTCGGCGCCGCACCGTCGCCAATCCAATCTCTCCCTCTTTTCTTGCTTCCTCGCTTACTAACTGCCAGTAGGGCCTTCACGTTCTTGTGGGTGCCAAGTACCTCAACACCATGACGGCGGCCGATGACAACATTTCTTGCCGCACGGTCAGCTTCGGTGCCATCATGTTTGTTCTTTCGTGGGTGTGCTCGCTGCCGCGGACGTTTAGCATGCTGTCCAAGCTGGGCACCGCCTCGGCCTTTTTCACCTTCATTTCGGTTCTCCTGGCTACTATTTTCGCCGGCATCCAGGCACACCCGGCTGGCTACGATCCTCGGCCGTCTTTCACCACCGCGGCCGGCGTGGCTGCTGTGGGCGGCAACCCGATCGTGACGGCCATCCCGGTGGCTGGAACCACGTTTGTTGCTGGCCTCAATGCCTTTATGAACATCAGCTACACGTTCATCGGCCAGATCACACTTCCCAGCTTCATTGCTGAGATGAAGGAGCCCAGGTAGGAAGCACTTGAGACTTGGCCTTGAGACTTTGTGCACATCAGACACTAATAGACGTTACCAGGGACTTCCCCAAGGCCCTGTGGGCTTGCACGATCGCCGAGATCATCGTCTTCAGCATTGTCGGCGGCGTCATTTACGCTTACACCGGCAACCAGTACATGACGGCCCCAGCGTTTGGTTCCCTGGAGCCGCTCTACAAGAAGGTAGCCTTCTCGTTTATGATTCCCACCCTCATCTTCCTTGGTGTGCTGTACGCCTCGGTGTCGGCCCGCTTTGTGTTCTTCCGCATCTTCGACAATACCCGCCATAAGAACGAACACACTGTTCTGGGCTGGTCGGTGTGGTCGGCGATTCTTCGTAAGCTAGACCTTGGGAGTTGAAAAAGATCGAAGATCGCGCGCTAACAAACTGTAGTTGCGACCTGGATCCTCGCATTTATCATTGCCCAGGTTATCCCCTTCTTCTCGGACCGTGAGTGCCTCTCTTTCCATCGTGCGAATACTAGCTGCAAGAAAACTAACACCGCTTTTAGTCCTGTCCCTGATGTCGTCGCTCTTCGACAGCTTCTTCGGCTTCATCTTCTGGGGTGTGGCCTACTTCCGCATGCGCAAGGTCGACGGCGGATTCGAGCTGATCAAGGCGTGGAACGTGTCTGCCGTGCTTCTGGCGGTGCTCAACGTCATCATCATCGTCATCGGCATCTTCTTCCTGACGGCTGGCACCTATGCTAGCGTCCAGAGTATCGTGGACGCGTTCAATGCGGGAGCTGTGGGTGGCGTCTTTGGCTGTGCTAGCAACGGCTTGTAAGCGTAGCTCAAGCGGGACACTGGCTTGGAAAGACAAGGTCATCTACCTGGTGGTTGATATTCAAGGATGGAGTCATATATGTGCCGCGTTGATTGCTCTGGCTGACTTAGCTGTCATGTTGTGTCTGTTCATTTTTTTTTTTTGCTTCTTGGAAGGGGGATCGCCCTCTTTGGATTCTGTGCGTCGATTGAGGATGGTCGCGTGTTGGAAGATAACACCACCCCCTCTTCAATGATCTCGTGGCTGGAATAGATAGGGTGCTGGGATCGAGACGGCCACGACAGCTCTCTGCTATGGCCAAGTGGTTGAGGTATGCCCTCTGGGCGCGCTTCGTTCTCTGCTTTTCTGTCTTGTTCTACCTCGTTCATTATTTTCAGCCGCTTGGTCGTCTTGGACACACTTGGCAACTGAGCAGACAAGTGCTCAAGCAAGACAAACAAAATAATTGTTGCGAGCCACAGTTGTGGACTCTTGTCATCTGCCGCGTTAAATTGCCTGCGAAGAACATTTTTGCCATATAGACCGAAGCGCTACGGAGCAGGTAAGTCTTGAAGCCTCAGCTAACGGCCGCGTTTGACAGATGCACCTTCTACATTTCGGCCCGTACACGACCTGTCGCATGTCCCCTCAACGCCCGTCCGGAAGACAATTCTTCGTCAAACCTACGAATTACACACTCGTTCTCGATCGCAAGAGAACCAATGTTATATTATGTAAACTAATTACCCGAAAACACGACTTTGAAATGTAAAACTGAAGAGACCATGAACGAACATAAAGATAAAATAAAGGAAAAATAAAAATAGGAAAAAAAGGAGTGGCTTCCAAGACCGGGAAGATTGATTGACTAGAATTTTATATGTACAACACACAACCTCGGTGTCTCACATCCACTCTCCTCCACCCACAGCTTGGCTCTCCTTGCACTCCACGGCCGCCTCCCATGGCGTTACGGTTTGGTATGGTCGTCGTTTCGTCGTGCGCAGGCTCTAGGCATAGCATAGCATGGCAGCATAGAGCGCTTACAGGACCATCATGCCAGCACCGGTGCCGATGGCAACCAGGACGTAGAGGCCCAGGGACAGATCGCCAATGGTCAGCATGTTGCGAGGCGGCATGCCGGGAGCGGCGCTCTTGCTGGTGCTGCTGGAGCGGGAGCCGGAGCTGCTGGAGCCAGCAGTGGCAGTGGCGGCAATGCTGTTGGAGCTGCTGGCAGCGGCCAGCAGAGCCGAGCAGGAAGCCGAGGTCTTGGAGGCAGAGACCACCTCGGCGGCACCGTCCCAGTCGCAGGCGGTGGAGGCGGAGCTCTGGCTCTGGTAGTACTGGTCGAGGACGTAGCCGAGCTGCTGCTCAGCGGAGCACATGATAAAGGCGCCGTAGACACCGGTGGTGGTGTTGCCGTTGATACCGACACAGGCGTCGGCGCTGGCGCCGCAGATGTTGCCGAAGAGGGTGCCGTAGTCGCTCGAGTTGAGGCTGCTGGAGGGCTTGCAGGTCAGCGAGGCGTACATGCAGTCGCAGGTGCTGTTGTCGGGGGTCGGGGGCAGAGTGTCGGAGGCAGCCCAGGCAGAGCCGACGGCCGGGCAGGCAGCCGGGCTGTTGGTCGGAGTGTAGGCGCTCATGGCGGTGGAGCTGGGGTTGACCGCAGCAATGCGGGTCTGCAGAGTGCCGTAGTCGGCCAGCTTGGAGGCGCTGCTGCTGACGATGCTGACCAGGCCGTAGTCGTTGGTCTCCTGGAAGTACATGTAGACGATGCCGCCGGAGATGACCTTGGTCATGTTGTCCGAGTACAGCGCGGTGGTTTCCTGCCAGATACGCTTGGCCGCGCCGCCCTGGGTGTTGCAGCCGTACTCGGCGAAGAAGACGGGCACGCTGTAGTTGGAGAAGAAGTCGACCTGCTCGGCGTAGCCGGAGCCCTCAAAGCTGCTCTGGCCGCACCACTCGTAGATGTTGTAGCCCCAGAAGTCAATGGCGTGGTCCTGGTCGCCGCAGTTGAAGTAGTGGGCAATGTTGGCGCGGATGTCGGCGTCGTCGTTGGCGGCATAGCCAACGCCGAGCCAGCGCGAAGCGGTCGAGTTGATGTAGGCCTTGGTGTCGCGGACGGCGGCCTTGACGAAGGCCGAGGCGTCGGTGTTGGTGCTGTTGTTGGTGACTTCGTTGCCCGCAAAGAAGCCGATGACGTTCTCGTACTGGCTCATCTCGTCGACGACGGCCTTGTAGCGCGAGAACAGAGCGGTGTTCCAGGCCGGCGAGTCGCGGTTGATGGACAGCGACGGCTCGCCCAGATCGGAAATGACGTAGATGCCAGCCGCCTGCAGCAGCGCCATGCAGCCGGAGTGGTCGGCCGTGGGGTCGATAGCGTATGTGCGGATGACGTTGGTGTGCAGAGCAGCCATCAGCGGAACATCACGCTTGCAGATCGTCACGTCCGAGAGGGGGTCGATGAAGGTTGTGCCCGTTGTCGTGCCGGCAGCGCCGGTGTCCTGCTGGTAGGCAATGCCCTTGATGAAGAACTGCGTGCCGTTCTGGTAGAAGAATTTGGTGCCCTGCAGGCGCGAGTTAGCGATGTGCTCTTCAATGCTTAGTATCCTCCTCCTCTCACCTTCATGACAATGGGCTCCACGGTGGTGGCGGCAAGCGCCTGGCCCACCAGGAGCAGCGACGAGAAGACGGCGGTCTTGAACATGGTGACGGTGACCGGCCGGCGGATGCTGCGGAAGAGCCGGAAACGAGTCAATGGAGGGTGAGGGGAGCGAGGTTGCGAGGTAGCGAGTGGCAGCTCGATGTCGAACGATCAGAGCCAAAAAAGAAAACGGGGTGGTCAACGAGAGTATGAATGGGCGACAAAGAATCTGGTCGGAACGAGCGGAAGAATAAAAAGGGGCAAAACGCGCTCTCAGTCTCCCCAAAACGCAAGAATAAAAAGAAAGGGGAAGAAGGGTCAACGAGAGAAGAGCGAAGAGGAGATGCGATAGATGTAGAAACGAGAGAGAGAGAGTGTGAGAAATAGAATGGAGCGAGAGAACAGCCAATGCAGACCCAGTAGTATGAGACACAGGAAGAAGAAACGAAAACACAACGCTGGAATAGGAGACTCTCTGGCGTATTACGGAGCCCACCCAGTGATGGATGATGCGCGCCTGTCCTAGAACTAGCAGAACGGGCCCAGCCAGGGATGATTGGATCGCTCGACGTTCCAAAACTGGCGAAGCTTGGCAGTGCGGCTTCCCAGGGGAGATTTGATGCGAGGCGCAGCACATCCTTAATGTGGGGGCCGTGTGTGCACGGTGTACGTGCGTGGCCGAGGGATAAGCTGCGTTGGCAGCGGCGAGCAGGTAGTCCGGCTCTGCCTTCTGTGCAAAGAGCCGTGTGCCGCACTGTCTGTACGTATACAGCTAGCGTGCCAGCAGCCGTAGTGCCATAATATCCCACTGTCGCTGGAAAACGTGCTAACAGCAGCCACGCAATTCTGCAGCGCGGCCATTACGCTAGCATTCTATGTATTTACATATGTAGGTACACTGGAGCTGGCCGGCCAACACCGTCTGCATTCCAGTGTGGACTGTGCACGCACACAGTACCACAGTCGCATGCTCTTTTTGCAGAAAGGGGATTCCCCACTGTAAATATCGATATTCCCCATACGTACCTATTCCGCAGCCAAAGTACGGCTCTGCCCAGGCTTGGACGGCTGGGCGTCATTTGGGCGCATCTGGGCATGCCTGAGCCTCTCTGGGCATGTCCTGGCACACGTCTCTGGCCTCGTATCTGCACTGGGCCTCCTTTCCGCCGCACCGCCTCGGGCTCTAGGCAAATCTGCGCAGCCTTTTCGGGAACCGGCACAGCTGGCATGCAAGTTGTCTGACCGACAGGTGCATTGTGGCGTTCCAAGGGAATGCCATTGTTCGTATTTGCTTTTGGGGCCGCTATGCCCATCAGCCCGTCTGTCTTTTTTCCGCTCTGACGGCGTGCTGGTGGAGCTCGCCGGTTGCCAAGACGCGCGTCTCTCCACTCGTATTGGCGGGTCCCGAGGCCTTTGCCGAAATGGAGATGGGCGACGGCGCCGGCCTGCTCCAGTTAGCAGAGCATTACGTGGTGGGTGCGAGTCCTCTTCATATCGTAGATGTTCATCGGAGCACACACCTCTGTATGGGTATCGTACATACACTCGTGGCCTAGGGACTCTCGGCAGCAGGTCTAAATTGACCCGTCGACCGGCTGTGGCTATTCTTGGTCACTGCCCGCTGGCCATTGGTCCTACAGGAATGCCGTAAGCACGGGGGCCGTGGGAGATGACGCCTAGAAAACGCCTAGAAAGCAACACGACCAAGTAGAAGAAGAAACGCGGCCTCCTAGAATCGCAGCTTCGTAAACAGGCTGCCGATCCCCAGTAGCACCAGGTCCCAGAGGTCAAAGATCTCTTCCCAGATAGTGCGCATGATCGAAAAACACATTGTTGGATTTGCGTGTCAAGGTGATTGTGGTCTAGTGCCCGTGTTGGGGCTGAAAACTTCAAGTCTCGGCTATTTCGGATTTGGTGATAGGATTCGTTTGGTTTGGCTCGACTCAGCTGTGGTGACGGCTTACGGAGCAGCGGCTTCAGCCTTCGACCTCTTATATATCTCTGTGCGAGTGCACTTTATTCGAGCAAAACATTACGACGTATTTCTCAGCCTTTGGTCTTGGCATTGGCAGCCTGCTGACACGGCCTCTCGTGACGGCACAGCCCCTGTTCTTGGCTGTTCTTAGCTGTTCTTTGCCTCTGCCAGTGCTCAGTGACTATCGCCTAAAATCTGCTGACAATAGCCGGCATATTCATTCTTAGTCATCATGTGACTCTTCTAAATCAGGCCAATTTGCTGACCCCTGATTGTCTCTGGAAACTCTCGATCATCTGTATGTACTCCGTACAGCTAGTCAAACATGCATGCATACGGAGTACGGAGGAACTGTCCTAGTCGTACTCGTACTGTACACACAGATCCATTGCACGTCTCGCGCATCAGTGGGTCCTTGCCTGCTTCCACCCAATCTCCTTTTGCTTGCTCTCCTGGCTGTAGACCTGCTTGTTTCATTTTGCTACAGGGCTTGGTTTTAAAGAACACAGGGTAGCTCTAAGGCTCTTCCAAATCAAGAAAGTAAACTGAACAAAGGAAAAATGTCTGAAACAACTGTCTTTTCGCGGCCCTTGCCTTTTGTCTTCACTCCCCTTTTCTTCACCTTCCCACCCTCATTCCTCTTCTTGCTCCTCTTCCCCTTTTCATAGGCTGTCTACATGCCCATTAGTTCTGGCGACGGCCCTTCCAGCCGCCGTAGCCTCCGTAGCCCCAGCCCCAGCCGGCAGCAGAGCTCGACGAGGAGCTGGTGGCCGAGACAGCGTCGGCCGAGGAGGAAGAGCTAGGCGTCGGTGTCGGCGTCGGCGATGGGTTGCCGTAGCTGTAGCCACCGGGCCACCCCGTCGTCGTGCTCGCGGTCTCGGTGCTCGACGAGGTCGGCGAAGACGACGAAACAACGCTGCTAGTGGAGTACACCGGAGCGGTCGAAGACGACGCCGAGGACACCGGGGAGCTGCGGATGGACGTCACTAGCGATGTGCTGTAGACCGGCGTGGTGTACGTCGACGAGATAGTGCTGGTCACCGTGACGTCAGAGCTGTAGACGGGGGCCGTGGACGACGAGGCCGATGCCGAGCTGCTGGGGGTCGACACGGGGTAAGTGGGTGTCGAGTATGGAAGGCTGCTGGAGGAGGAAGAGACAGCCTCCGTGGACGCAGTGCTAGACACGGGGTACGACGAAGAGGCTGGAGGCGTGTAGACGGGCGTCGAGTAGATGGAACTGCTGGTGCTCTCAATGGGGGCCGTGGAAGCGCTGCCGGAGCTCAGAGGGCTGCTGCTGCTCGACGACGGCACAGGGTACGTCGGGGTCGAGTAGGGGGTGCTGGAGGGGGCGCTAGAGGAGCTGCTACCGGAAACGGGGGATATCGAGGAGCTGGCCGTGATGCCGGGCGTCGACACGGGGTACGTGGCGGTGGAGAACGAGGCGCTCGAGATGGAGGACGACGAGCCGGACACGGGAGCTGTCGACGAGCTAGCACAAGACGAGCTGGAGCTAGAGGCGCTAGAGACAGGTGCCGTCGGCGAGCTGGAGCTGCCGGAAATGGGGGCTGTGGAAGAGCTGGCTGAGCTCGACGAACCAGGGTAGGTTGGGTAGATCGGTGTCGAATAGGGGACGCCGGAGCTCGAGGCGCCGGACACGGGGGCCGTCGACGAGCTGGAGCTGCCGGAGACCGGTGCCGTGGAGGAGCTGGCACTGCTCGAAACGGGGGCAGTGGAAGAGCTAGCACTGCTCGAAACGGGGGCAGTGGAAGTGCTAGCAGAGCTCACAGGATAGGTCGGAGTAGAGTAGGGGGTGCTAGAAGAGCTGCTGGAGACCGGGGCGGTAGAAGAGCTGGCAGAGCTGGACACCGGGTAGGTAGGGTAGATCGGCGTAGAGTAGGGTGTGCTCGAGCTCGACACCGCAGCCGTGGATGAGCTGCTGGAGACGGGAGCAGTCGAAGAGCTAGCAGAGCTGGACACCGGGTAGGTTGGGTAGGTGGGCGTCGAATAAGGAGCACTTGAGCTGCCGCTAGAGCTGCTTGAAACCGGCGCAGTTGAGGAGCTCACCCAGATGCTCGACGACACGGGGTAGGTGGGAGTCGAGTAGGGGGTGCTGGAGGAGCTGCTAGAGACGGGGGCGGTAGAAGAGCTGGCTGAAGAGCTGGTGCTCGAAACCGGGGCGGTCGAGGAGCTAGCAGAGCTCACAGGATAAGTCGGAGTCGAGTAGGGGGTGCTGGAGGAGCTGCTAGAGACCGGGGCGGTAGAAGAGCTGGCTGAGGAGGTAACAGAGCTCACAGGATAAGTCGGAGTCGAGTAGGGGAGGCTGGAGCTGGAGCTGGAGATAGGTGCCGTAGAAGAGCTGGCTGAAGAGCTGCTCGAAACTGGCGCCGTGGAAGAGCTAGCAGAGCTCACGGGGTACGTCGGAGTCGAGTAAGAAGCACTGGACGAGCTGCTGCCAGAAACGGGAGACGTGGAAGAGCTAGCCGACGGGGAGCTGCTCGAGACTGGGTACGTCGGCGTCGAGTACGGCACGCTCGAGCTGGAAACCGGAGCAGTCGAAGAGCTCCCCCAAAGACTCGATGAGACGGGATGCGTCGGCGTCGAGTAAGGCGTGCTGGAGCTGCTGGAGCTGGAAACAGGTGCGGCGGAAGAGCTGGCAGAGGAGCTGCTCGAAACCGGCGCCGTGGAAGAGCTAGCAGAGCTCACGGGGTACGTCGGAGCCGAGTAGGGAGCACTGGACGAGCCACTACCCGACACCGGAGCCGTCGAGGAGCTGGCAGAGCCGCTGGGGGACGAGACAGGGTACGTAGGAGTCGAGTAGGGAGCACTGGAGCTTCCAACAGGGCTGCCGCTAGAGACAGGGGCCGTAGACAAGGCCGAGCTGGAGAGGGAAACAGCCGTCGACGAGCTCACGGGGTAGGTCGGGGTAGAGTAGGAGTAGGGGGCACTGCTGCTGCTGCTGCTGCTGCTTCCGGAAACAGGGGCCGTCGACGAGCTAGCACTGGAGCTGCCAGGCGTGGACACAGGGTAGGTCTGAGACGAATAGACCGAGGACGAAGACGATCCCGAGATGGCATCCGTGGACGCGGAGCTGCTCACGGCACTCGATGACGCCGGAGAGCACGTCTCGCCGGGCAGCGTCACCGTCGAAGTCACTGTGGTCGTGAGATAGCTCACGCCAGCGGCCGCGCACGACGTCGAGGCCGCCGGCAAAGTCACCGTCAAGGTGTCCGTCGCCGTGACAGTCACCGTAGGGTAGCCGTAGCCGCCACGCTTGGCATTGTTGGGGCGAGCGACGGCCAGCGAGCTGCGGCTGTTAGTTTGGACGTCTTGAATCAGCGAGCAGGGGAGTACACGTACCCGAGGCTCAGGAGGGCCAGATGCTTCATCATGATGGTGATGGTGGAAGGGGGGCAGATGCAAGTAGATCGATATATTGAGATATGGGAAACTCAAGATTCAAAACACCGTGCGAACGAATGGAACTGGCCGAAAGCCAAGTAGAATCAGAGTCTGGTGCGGTGAGAGCAGAGCAGAGCAGAGCAGAGCAGAGTGGAACGAGTGAGAGGCGAGAGGATGGTGAGCTGCCTTGCTTCTTCTTTCTTCCTCGATCAAGGACGGGAGAAGGCTCTACTTATACTTGTTGGGCCTCACCCGGTCTCCGTTTCCCTCATTATTTTTCTTTATTCCTATTTTATTTCATGTCCTCTTATTTTTACTCTTCCATGCACAAACTCTCTATTCACCTCGCGCTCTCTGAGAGTAGCCATGGCGTACAACATCCTCTCCTTCCGTTGTTGGTCGCCCCATCCATGTCTCTACTGCGACCACCATGTCTTTGCATCCGGCTGGTCTCCGCTGCTCACGCATAGCCCCTCCACCATCACGGCCCTCTGGACCCTCTCTCCTTGACTCACCTTTCTCAAGGCCCCAGTTTCCAGTTTCTCGCCGTGTTCCTACGTTGCACTGCAGTCCATGTTCTGTCTTCCCGGCTCTGTGTAATTCATCTATTTCTGTTCACAGGGACCTGTCCGCGGGCTCATTTCCTCTGTGTACACCATTTCTGTCCCCTAACTTGGGCACCAACGGTCCCCTCTCTCGGCTTGCTTGGTTTGCACACTCACACACTCACCTGGCATCGGCCATCCGCGGCTCTAGATATTGACGGCCGTCCACCGCGCTTTCGGACCTTGGATGCTCCTGAAATTTGAAATTATCATCTTCCTTCCTTGGTTGGCCCCATGCTGTCCTCCGTCGGTTCTCGTTCTTCTCGACGCCACCCGAGCACACGCACAGCTGCTCATATGGTCCTTCTCGCTTTCTCTGTGCTTCTATCGTCTTCCTAGCTCGTATTCCTTGCCGAGTTCTCACTACCTTGAAACAAGCCACGAGTGGGCACGTTGTTTTTCCCTGCTTCTTGTGCATCTGCTTTTTTGTTTTGTGATGATCTTTTCGGCTCTCCTGAAACTCGGTCCTCTTTGTTTTTTTCTGCTAGTGATCCCTCCGATCCCTTCGAGCCACGGCATTTTCTTTCGTCCTTATCCTCTTTTCTTTCTTTCCCCCAGGCCTCCCGCTTTAAGTTTATTCTAGCTTCCTGTAGCCCTCACCTGCATCGGAGACTAACTGTCATTGCCGCGATCTGCACTGTTCGCCGGGGTACAATGTGGGAACGAGTCGTTCACCATCGAACGAGCGGCCGAAACAGCAACCCTCGCCCCCTGTTCGTTGTACAAAGTCCACTCTCGCGTCACATCTTTGGGACCCGGCCAAGAGCTGAATCCGGGCTCTCTTCTGTGCGATGTTCGTGTTTTTTTCGTGTTCTGCGGTGCTACTATGATCGCCATCAGCTCGTGCTTTGGCACTCCTGCATGCGTTTAATGCAAATTGTTCTCGCCAGTAAAAATAGTGCTCGATGATTTGCAGAAAAGGCCTGCATGAGCTGAATGAGAGAACCTCAGAAAATCAAGGAACTTGCGGTGAACGAAACTGCGCCTGCAGAGCCGATCCATAGACACTCGGAGAAAATAGGAAAGATGGTTTGCCCTTCTTTCCGTGCAGTGTTCTAGTTGCTACTCGTAAGTCGTTCCGGCTGCCAGACGTGCAACTGCAGGACAACGTGCTACACATTCTGTAGCTGCTTGGGGTGTGCCAACGCAGACAATAAGGTCTGATAAACCAAAAAAAAGCCTGAGAAATTAGCTCATTGGTATTGACTTGCTTCTGTTTCTGGTATCATGTGGCTGGTGAGCCTCAAAACAGCAAGATCGGCAGTGTTCTAGCTTCTCAAGGGCCACAAAAGACCACATGCTCCCTCATTTGCTTTCTTCCCAGCCTTCTTTGCTGCACTGCCTATTGATAGTCTGCGGAGAAGATAAGAAGACAAACAGAAAAAGGGTTGCTATCAGCACGAGTGTGGGAGGCAGGTCCTGCGTGGCCAAAGCCAGGAGATCGGAATCTATCCCTAGAACCCGGGGACCAAGCGGGCCTTTCGGCGAGTGGGCTGTGGGAGGAGACGCTTTTGCATCTGTATCTGCATCTCTGCCTTGTTTTTTTTTTTCTTTTTCGGGGAGAGAGGAAGGCCAACTGCACGCAATGCCACTGCGCCGCTCCTCTGGGATCTACAGTTCTCGGGAGCGGGTTGGCAACGTACCCTTGCATCATATATGCAGGGGCAATGGAGCCACTGAGAAATATTCAAACTAAAGCATGCAGCCCACCGAATCAGCGCACGAACAGCGACGCAATGCAAGAGTCAAGCTTACATACGTCATACAGACAGACAGGCAACCAGAGCAGCGGCCAGGTGTGCAGAAAATGGGAGAGGGGAGAAGATGCACGCCAAATTCTGTCCGTCATTGATCCGGAAGAAGTCTTCCCCTGCTCGTCCCACTTACATGAAGTAGATGAGGTATACTGCAGTGTCACTCACTCCTGCTGAAATAAGAGTGAGAACCTGATAAATACACGGCGGACTACGGAAGCGAGGAAATAAGCGTTTTCGAATGGTGGCCGGGGGAGGAGGAACAGGAGAAGAGAGGGGCTGAGAGTGCAGTAGCCTCTGATGGTGCCATGGGCACAACAGTTTGCAAAGGCTGAGATGGCGTCGATCACCTAACATCTCCCATGGCGAAGAGGAGCAGCATATGTGCGTGCTTCTTGTCAGACACACCAACTCAGTTGTGTGGCTTAAGGAGTAACAGGGAAAACGTGCTCAAGAGCAAGGGGGCAGGATGCGCCGAACAACGGCCGAGGCGGTTCGCAGTCCACGAAGTATGAGTATGGAGTGGACAACAAGACAAATCAGATACCGATCGGTACCGAATGAGGCCTCAACATGGTTGTTGAGAAATAGACGCAGGCGGGATACAAGGACGCGATGGCTATGGCCCATGGGTTGGCCGAGGCTGGACGCATGGAGTGGGGGACGAGCAAGCGAGGCCAAGAGTTGCCCAAACGAGAGGATGCAGAAGTCTGGAAGCCGAATGAGCGGAAAACGGGAAAAAGGAACGAGATGCAGCAGAGACCGCTGCGTCGCATCCACGTAATATTCTTTGTCCTCCCCGAAACTGTCTTGTTTCTAAGATGTCCTACCCGTACCAGTGCAGTCTCGATATAAGACGACGGAGACAAGTCAGTTCCTCGGGCTCACCAGCCGAAGATGTCCGGAAAGTCGATTGTGATAAGTGAGCAAAGACGGAATGTCTGGCCGCTGTTCTGGGAACGTGTGGCAGAGGCTCGGCTATTCTTCTTTTTCGCCCTTTCATATCCGTCTCAGTCACACCAGACGCCACAAATCGCCACCGACAGTGCAAAGCGAGCACAGGAAAGGAGTAAGATACGAGGACGCATAGCTACAGGAGCACAGAATACAGTGGCACAGCTACGAACCCTAGGACACGGAACTAGGGACACAGGGATGCTATCCGAGAAGGGCTAACACTTGTGCTAGCACAGGCACAAATCCAGACACAGGCACAAAAACAGGATCAGAAACACAGTACCAGAGAAGAGAGCACGTAGAAAGCTAATATCTGGATGAAGCGTAGTTTGGAGCGACACAGAAATAAAACATCAATAAACCAGAGCGGGCTAGACACAATATCGAAAAAACCGACTGGATCGTGTCTCATTGACTGTCCACTGTCCGTGGCGAGCAGCAGGCTGACCGGAACATGAACTAGGCTGGCCAATTGGGTAGAGAACACAGCAGGTGACGGAGCACCGACTCTTATTCTGCACTGATGCTATTCTTAGCTGGTTGTTTGTCTCCGGTCACCTGCGACTCACAGCGAGGCATTGATCAGCTTGGCCGCATTGGCCACGCCACTGAGGTATCTCTCCTCGGCTGTCTTCCAGTTGATGATCTTCCAGATGTTGTCGACGTATGCCGCTTTGCCATTGAGGTACTAGCCCGTTAGTGAGTGGTCCTTCATATTATCGTTCGCCCTCATTATCGTCCCCCTTTTTCTCTTCCGCTTCAACTCCCATCTTCTTCGTTCCCCCTTACACCCTCCTTCGCTATGACGTACCTGCAAATAGTATGCGTGCTCCCACATGTCGACCCCAATAATCGGCGTCTCCCCGTTGACCGGAGGGTCCTGGTCTTTAGTGGTGATAATGCGAAGTCCAGTGGCAGCCTCGCGCACCAACCACCCCCATCCACTGCCTTTGATGCCCAGTACTGCGGCCGCAAATGCAGTTTTGAACCCGTCTAGACTGCCCCATGTCTGAACAATGTCCTTGAGCAGCTCAGGTGCCGCAGAAGCATCTGTCGCCGACTCGGGCTGACCGGCTGGAGCCAGGTTGCGCCAAAACAGCGAGTGGTTGATGTGGCCGCCGCCGTTGAAGCGGATGGCCTCTTGAAGCGCCACCTGAGAGGCGGCGTCACCAGCAGCCACAGCACTTGACAGCGCCGCCACAGATTTGTTGAGGTTGTCAACGTATGCCTGGTGGTGGCGCTTGTGGTGCAACTCCATGATCTGGGCAGAGATGCTGGGCTCCAAGGCCTTGGGGGGAGAGGAGGGAAAGTCAGCCACGTACACTTGACTACAGACCGAGCTTCATCTTTTGGAAACAGATAAGAAAGGTACTGACATTGTAGGCGTAGGGCAGCGCCGGCAAAGTGTAGATCTTGGCAGCCATACTGTACGATGTAATATTGACGAAGGCTCGAGCCAGGGAGGAGGGAGGGGACTAGGGATATCGTGAGAAACTTTGTCGCCTTTCGAGTGACGGGAGAAAAATGCAAGAGAAACGATGCTTGTGACTGCGTCCTGTGGGAAGAGAGGGGAGCTCTCTCGCCATGGAGGTTCTTATTCCGGCCGACAAGGTGCCACTTACTACTAGAGGCACCCTTTTGGCCACGACCCTACTGGTTGCTGGCACGCTCCCCCACGTCTGCCGAAATCGCATTATCGAATCATCGAGTGCATGCATTGCAAATCAAGGGGAAATCGCATGTCTTCCTTGGCAGAAAATAGGTGGTGAGGTACTTGTCATTGTCGATTGGCTCTAGTGCGGGACCTTTCTCACGCAAACTTGCTCAAATCGTCGCGGCGCTCCCTTGGCCACGACCACCTCCTAGACAGTCCCAGCGGAGAAAAATCGCTAAAGACAGACCTTAGGGATGGCATGAAGGTAGATGGAGGGGTGTCCATACATATCGTGGTGCTGGCCTATGTGGTTGCGGTAGGAGTTTGAGGTGACCTCCTACACAATACTTCGCGATACCTTTCCAATTCCCAATTGCATTCTCCAATTCCACAGTAACAGAATCTTGCATCATGTGTGGCGACAACGTGCCTCTGTCGGCTTATGCTGACCGCTTTGGTGCTCTCGCAATTTTGAGCCCAGCGACCGCTCCGTCTTCTCCGTCTTCATCCCCAAGAAGCAGTTTTAGCGATGTTGGCGATGTTGCCAACTCCAACCCTAACTCCACCAGCCTTTCCGGCAGCATTGCCTTCTTCAACGACAGCGACCGCGATTGCCCAGTTGCCACGCACATCCGCTTCATCCCATCAGGAAATTCGGATGCCGCACTGCATCAAGGCTTATTTGTTCATATTCAGTATGCCTCCTCCTCATTTTGGGCTCATACCATTGAGCTTGCCTTCGTCCTTCAGCGACACTCTTAACTAATAGTGCAGCGACATTGGTGACTTTGGGGCACCTGTTTCTGGAGTTGGCTGCAGTCGACCTGCTGGGTCGATCGCCCTATGGTCCGGAGAGGCTGCAAATACAGCTCAGCTGCAGCAAGGCTCGACTCTGCGCCGTTTGGTCCAGCCTCTCTACCTTCACGTTGGCAATGACAGCCACGGAAATCTAGGCATCATCGGACGCCGAGTCACAATGTGTCACATAGATTCACACGCAGCTTATGACCAGTCTCTACCAGCTACAGTGGTGGCCGAAGGAATTGTCGGATACAACAGCTTGCCAAAAGCAGCGCCATCGCCGTAACTGCCCTCAACGCTCCACACCAGGTGTTGATCGAGCCTTTCATTCCTCATTTGCGGCTGCTGGTCCGGCCAGCATTGACTATGTTTACCACATCATTCTGCAAGCCTGGCACTGTGAAGAGGATTCTGCTGGAAACTACACAGGCCCAAGGCTCCTGTTCCCGCCATTCTCGGAAACCCTAGATTCGGGCTATGACGGAATTAATATCGCGACATCCGGTGCTCATGCAGTGTTATGGGTATTATTATTATTATAGCAAGTTGAATCTCACAGCCCTGCAGCTTCTCACCGAGCGCCGCTACTACCCCAAGAACTCCGAGGTTGCCCTCCGTTTAATATCAGCCGGCCGTTTTACCGGACATCGCTTTGGCCAGCTGAAAGCGAATAATGCCTTTCTGACATCTGTTTTTGTAGTTTATTTGTGTTTGGCTTTTTTTGAAATTCCTGGTGATTGTTATGAGCGAAGCTTCCACAAGACTACATAAAAAAGACTTCGTTAAGATAGAAAGCCGCACCGGGCAGGAAGACAGGAGACGGTAGCGTGCTATGGCTCATATATTATTACTCTTTAATCTTGGGACGGATCCCCAAGCACCAGCTCGCAGTCCGGGTTCAGCGTTAATGACTGGCGGACCTTCCGCCCGTTATTCATATATAGAGAGAAGAGCACATAGGCCGGCCATATTGGCTTTCTATGTAAAATTAGCTATGCGTCATTCCAAGCCTTTCTGTCTATATAAGCGATCTACCTCCCGGGCCACCGTGAAAATGGATTCGTTTAGACCCCCATTGAAGCGCTCACATCCAAAATCGTCACTATGCGCTCCATCATTGCTTTTCTGGCCTTTTCTGCCGCTTCTCTGGCGACTTCAGTGGCTCCTCTTTCCTGGAAACGAGATAACCAGACGACATGCAAATGCTATCCAGATGAGGCGTGCTGGCCAACCGAATCCCGATGGAAGGCACTCAGTCAAGCCGTGCAAGGTCGATTAGCCTCGGTAGTCCCACCGGCCTCCGCTTGCTTTCCAAGCTTCAACAACGTTTCAACAGCCAACACGACTGAATGTGACGGACTCCGCGCGAATTGGACTAATGCCAACTGGATGTAAGTGGCTCTTCTTCATGCCACCCCGGTTCTTCTCTAACAATAGCTTTAGAGTCGAGCAACCCGTCCAGACTTTTTCCAACTTCTGGAGCAATGACTCTTGCAGTGCCACTCAACACGGAGGCTCTTGCTCTCTGGGACTGCTACCGCAGATGGTGGTCACAGCCAAGAACCAGTTTGATGTGCAAGTCAGCGTCAATTTCGCCCGCATTCAGAACCTGCGTCTCGTGATCCGCAACACTGGCCACGACTTCCTCGGCCGTTCTACCGGCTACGGAGCTCTCGCTGTCAACACCCACCGCCTCGGCAACATCCAATTCATCAAGTCCTACTCTGGCCCTGGAAACTACTCGGGTGGAGCCGTCAAGGTCGGCGCCGGCGTTATGTTCCGCGATCTGTACCCAGCTGCCAAGGCTGAGGGGGTTGACGTCGTTGGGGGTGAGAGTCCGGTGAGTTCCAAGCAAATAGAGAGTGGCCCTCTAGGGAAATTTACTTTGCTAATAGTGTAGACAGTGGGAATAGCCGGTGGCTACATTCAAGGCGGTGGGCACAGTCCTCTGAGCGGTCTGTACGGCATGGGTGAGTGACGCAGTGCTTTGGTGTGCATCTTGTGAGACAGCTCGCTCTCCTCGATTCTTGCTAACACACCATCCTAGCTTCTGATAGCGTCCTTGACTTTGATGCCATTCTCGCCTCTGGAAAACAGGTGCAAATCAACAGCGACAGCTATCCCGATCTGTTCTGGGCTCTTCGAGGCGGCGGTCCGTCGACTTTTGCAGCCATTACGGCCGTCACTGTCAGGACATATCCAACAGTGCCCTGCGTCGGTGCGAGTCTTAATATTACATATGGCCAGCCCAACTTCTGGGATGGAATGGCCGCTTTCCGCAGCTTCGCCAATGCCTTTGCCGATGCTGGCTTCTACGTGTGGTATACTGTCGACACATCTGCTGGCCTCCATATCCAGCCTTTCGTTGCGCCCAACACCACCGTAGACGCCTTCAATGCCGTTTTGTCCCCCTTCCTGGCTCGTCTGGCTGCTCTTGATGTCACCTACGCTTTCTCTACGCCCACTGCCTACCCAACCTTTTTCGACCTGCACCAAGCTTTATTCTCATTGACAGACGACATTGGCGGCAACGACATGTTACTCGGCGGCCGTCTCGTCAGTAAGATCGATGCTGCTAGCAACGCCAATACCATAAACAGTGCTGTTCGTGGTCTTGTCGAAGCTGGCCACGCCTTTGGCGGACATATCGTGAACCCGGGCCATTCTGTTCCTGATCCAGATGGGCTGCTCGGAGCGGTGCATCCTGTTTGGCGAAATGCATCCGATTCTACTCTCTGGGTGTATAGCCCTGGTGCTTCTGCATCCCCCAACACTTCTAGCACATCTACCTCGGCGGTGACAGGTAGTGCGGCTGATCGATGGCACACTCTGCAGACGCTCACACAGCTTGGTACTGCTCTCCGCAAGGCCACACCCAACAGTGCTGTCTATCTTAACGAAGGCGATGCGGATGAGCCAGGCTGGCAGCAGGCGTTCTGGGGTGAGGCCAACTACAAGAAGCTGTATAATATCAAGACTGAATATGACCCAACCGGAGTATTTTGGGCGCAGGCTACTCCTGGATCTGAGTTATGGACTCTTCAGGACGAGAAGCGGCTTTGTCAAGTGTCTTAAGAGAGAAAATACATGACCTTTCGCATTCACTCTAGTAGGTTAAAAATGATCAAGGATATAATATAATGTATTCCCTCATAGCAGGCTGGTTTTGGTGTTACTTGATTAGTTATTTGCAGCGAATGTTTACGCCGAGTACGAGTTGTAAGTTTGTCGTCACCATTATATCACATGCGCGTCGCCTAAATACGCCAAGAGCCACGGCTCTGTTTATATACCCGACTCGTGCTTCTTTTCAGCACACCAAAACGCTAACCAAGATAGCCTTGCACCATATAAATAATGGCCGCGCCGACCAAGATCTCATTTTTCTTTAAAACTTTGGGCCGCCTCGAAGATGAGGAGCCAGTGACGAAACAAATCAACGAACTCTGCGGCAAGTACGAGCCGCAGATGAAAGCTTCTGTGGACCCTTTATGCGACCTCATCATACGCTTCTATGAAGAAAAGAAGAGAGTTATTAGTGGTGGGGGCCTTGAAGGCTCCCGCCGTGCTGACATAGATCTCATGCTGCCCGCCAGCCTTCGGCGACTGATAGTGGTCACCCGGATTGGCTCAGAGCCGGTTCAAGCACAGTTTCCGGAGAACAGTCATCGTCTCGCACCAGAGACAGCTGAGAAAGAGCTAGGGAGAAAGGAAAACACGCCCATTTATCCAATCTTTCTCAACTCCTCTACCACAACCGTGGCCAGGCCGGCCAGCTCCAGCAACCAGAAGCCAAAGGCTAGCACCAGCATTGCACCGGCCAATAAGATGCCATCTCTTGCTTCCTATGTGATGCACAATAAAGACAGGCTTTTCACGAAGCCGTGCCCCTTTGAGCAGATCATGAGTACCCAAAAGAAGGTGTGATTGCTTCCACGTTACCCAGATGCGCGTCATTCCTTTGCCCTGAATCCCCAGTAACTAACAGTGACCAGAGTCCTCAACTTCCACTCGCGATCCACCGTAACTCATCCGACCCCGAAAAGGAGCAGCCGCCGCCGAAGAGAGTCAAGTACGACCTCCAGCCAGAGAAGGATGCGGTGATGCATTGGGAGGTGGAAGGGGAGGAATACGTCGTGCAGTACCGCCCATTCGGCCCTGGCTGGTTCGTCATCCGCTGCGATAATGGGCCGACCAACACCTACTTGCCCCTCCTCTTCAAGGAGGAACCACTTGTAGGGGGTCTAGCCCTTCAGCACTTCAACAGCAAGATAGACTGCCACGACTTCCACGGGTCCTACACCGAAGAAAAGATGATGGTCGGATTTGCACGCCGAGGTGAGAGGCTTTCCCGGGGGGTAGGGACAAAAGAGAAAATATCATTGACAATGAACAACGCATGCAGTTCTAGAAGATGGAAACGATGTGTCTGATGATTGGGCGGAGTCGTCGAATTCTGTTCTGCGCGACCGGGCGATGAAGTCACCGCGAAAGAAGTCAAAGAAGTCCAAGCCGACGCGCAAACGCAGCAGCTCCATAGAGTCTTTTATTTCTCATGAGCTAGAGAATTCGGAAGAGGAGTACATGGAAGATGTTTGAAATGTTTTGGTTGTTTGTATTTGGTTGTGAGACTATGTAAGACGTCTGAGTTTCGTGTATGTTACGATGCGTGTTCTGTTTTGTTTGACCTAACTGTTCTGTGAAGAGTCGTCGGGTGGTTCGATGCTAATGAATTCGGGAAACTGTCAATAAGAGGGGTGTGAATATTGCATTGTCATGTCGATTTAGTATTGATAGGAACAGAGTATGTTTGTTTGTGACTTTGGCCAATAATCTATACTTTTCTGGTTCATCACCGGAATTGATAGTTACCGACGTATAAGTGAACTTGGGCAATGATACTAGCTGTCTAAACAAGAGGATAGAATCGCTTCCATAATTAAACATAAAACAGCTGAGACACATCCCGAACAGACCGCCAGACACAGGCAAATGTGGATCCCAAAATGGACACAGCTCTACATCTTACACCATCGTACAGCATTCCCTTCCATCTTTCGTCTCTAATTAACAATACTCTCCATCCTCAGCCACTAGAACCCGCACTCCCTGGAAACGACCAGCCTGACCGGAGTCTCGCTGCTGCTCTCGGATTACTTTGCTGATGGCCTTGGCAAACATATAAGAGATGTGGTTCTCCTCCCAGCCAAGTGCTTCGAGGTCGAATACCTCACGGTATACACGGCCGAGGCCCCAAATGACATCCGGCGAGCGACTGCTCTGTTTTTCAGTATCGCCCACGTCCCCGATAAGTTCTTCGGTACCAGCACCATTCAGGCCAGCGTATAGCTGCTTCCGGTCCATCAAGTCGGCAGACCGAAGGCTGTGTCCGCCACAGTGATGGCACCGGCCAGCACAATAGTCGACCAAATACAGCACCTCGAGGCCACATTGCAGGGTCGATGCTAGCATGGCCATCTCGACATTTGCCATCGGGCTGCTCATATCAACCAAAGAGCCGGCGTCTGCGGCGTCCAAGGCGATATGCCGAGCAGTGCGCAGAGTCTCGGCCATCTCGTTGCTCCACTGCACTTCTAGAAGACTACCAGGACGGCCAGCAGCCACACGTGCTGCACAGATCTCCTTGGTGGTCAGGATGCCTGGTGAGTCCTCTTCGGATTCTGTAGACGCTTCTACAGGAGTTTCTGTCGGCGTCTCTGATGCTGTGGCGACATTGCCAGATGCTTCCCTAGAGGTAACTGAGAAGTGGACTTCGGTGTCTATGTCGCTGGCCGGGGTTGGTGTGCGGATGGGGAGGAGGCTGGTATCGTTTTGTGCTCTGTCGGTGACACGCGAGGCTTGCCATGGGAAACAGAGATGCAACACGTCCGTCTGGTTGCTGTATTGAATGTTGCGGTTCGGTCCCGGGAGGTATACTGTGTTCACATATTGGGTGAAGATGGGCTGCGGGGAGGGGATGGCAGAAGAGGCTGTCTCTGTTTGGTCAATATCGGACCGGCGTTGACTCGACCTCCGTGGTGTGGCGGCTACATAGGCATCGGCACAAGTCGACTGGAGTGCCAACTTCCATTTGTACATGGACGGGTCCGACAGCCGCTTGTTATCGTTGGCCGGCACTGCGTCTGTAGCCGAGCTAGCACTGCGGTGGGCATCTAGAAAGGCCATATTACTGAAGTGGGCACGCCGGGCCACAAGAGCTTCTTCTGGGGTTGCCCTGTCTGGCGAGGCAGACGCGGATCGTGTGGCCCTTGAGAAGGCCCTCTGAACTCGGTCGGCATTGGTCTCGGAGGACAGTAGCGTATCCGGCGGTAGGCACACGTCGAAGACGTGCATAGACGGAGAAGGGCATGTTGCCTCCCAAATTTTTAGCCTGAGCTCAGGGGGGAGGCTGGCAAACCCGGGAAGCTGTAGGGAAGTTGTCGATGCCATGACGATGATGTGCGAAGATAGTAAGCCGTCGAGAATGAGAAAGAGACTGGGAACCGAAGAGCAGAGAGGAGCGGGTAGGGAGCGAGAGCAAAAGCAAACTAGACACCAGACAGACGTTATCGTCCACGGTCATGGGCTGGGAGCTCTGCTTAATATCAGTCCTGGGACCGCCAGACTAAGCCGAGCGTCTGACGAGAGATGCGCCAAGACAAAATGACGGCTTACACCTGGACACTTATACAGGAGCGGCAGGCTGTCATCTATACTTGGGATGGTGGCACCAGTCTGACACGGAAGCTGCTAGCAGCCCTATGAGATTCGCCAGTTATTACAAGGTTACCCAAGCCGCCGGCGACTCCTAGTGTACTGGCGCCGGCATACTGGTCCGCCGATGCTTATGCATGCGGGTAGAAATAGAAGAAATGAGGACCCATTCCCTGAGAAAACCGGACGAGGCACGGAGTTGGCACGAAAACAACGACAACTAGGGTAAAAGTGCCCCCTTCCACCAGCAGAGGCTTCTCCAAGCCACAAGCAAGCGCATCCTTCTGTGCAGCAAATAGAATGACTGGGTTGGTGGCCCCAGCAACTTGGGCTCAGGGCTGAAGTGGAGCGCAATGCCCTGACGCGTATGTAGCGGAAGGTAGCATTTATTGTAAGATAACAGCATGAATTTAGCACAGTACGGAGTATACTCGTAGATGGAATACCGGGAGAAGAATCTTTCGCAGTTCACTACAGACAGGAAGAGAGCAAAGAGAACAAACGGGGGCGCGGGTGCAGAGAAGCCACAAAACACAGACAACCTACGACGTAGATACGAGGAAAGCAGTCCGCCGTAGATGCACCGTTAGTGGTGGATCGTCTTGGACGTTCAGCCCAGGCAAGGCAGCCCCTAGCTGCCGCTATATTTTGACGCATCCTTCGCCGGAACCGCGTTTGTTTCCTGGCGACCGCCGCCGAAGCTCTACGACATCTCACAAGTACACGCCCCCAGTCCGTGATAGGAGATGCACATGTTCAATTAGCTCGAATCATATAAAAAGTACTCGTGAGTAGTCGTCTCGTAGTCTTGTGGGTCTTTGGCCCTGCCGCTCTTCCGCCGTCTTCCGCCGTCGTTCCCATTCTCCGCCGTTCGCTCTAAGTAAGCTACGGCTAATGCGACCCTGCTCTCATCATTGCGTCTCCTTCGTTCCCTGCGTCCGCTTTTGCCTCTACTTCGTCATTCATCTACCCTCTCATCTCACCGCTTCCACCGTCCGCCACTCTTCATTGTGCCGTTCCGGTGGCCGCTGATGTGCCCTGCCCTGCCGCTACGAGCTCCCTTATGCTGGGACGTCTCCCGACCGCGCGCGTCGCCATGCCCAACGGATCCAGCCCGGCATTCGTCTTGTCCAAAATGTCCGTCGCCTCGGCCATGTCCAGCACCTCTGCCCTCGTCGCCGCGTCCGACGCGCCTAGCAAGGCCTCCTGCCCCTGGCGCGTGGTTTGCCAGCAGTTGAGCACGAACTGGGGGTCGAACTTGGAGGCTAGGCTGGCGCCCGTTGTGCTGCCGCGGTGGATCCAGAAGCCGAGCACGGGCTGGCGGTCCAGCGCGCCGTCGAGGTAGTCGTCGTGGCCGCCATTGTCCGCGTGCTGATCCGGCGCCCCGGGGCTTTCGATGCGCAGCGTGATCAGGCTGTCCTGGATCTCGGCGTTGTTCGCGCGTGCCAGATCCACAAACACGTTCATCAGGCCCTTGCGGTTGAGCACGAAAATACACGCGCGCGGCAGCTCCATGTCGGGGCCAACAGCCAGCGGCTCCTGCTCGCACAGAAACAGCGTGCCCTCGACCTGCGGCTCCGGCTTCACCCACTGCCCCGTGTCGTAGTTGACCACGTACACCACGGCGCTGGCTGCGCAGGACAGGATGGCGCGGATCGACGGCTCGTACTGCCGCAGCACCCGTAGATTCATCTGCACTATGTAATCCTCTTTGGACGTGTCGCCGTCTCCGTATCCGGCATCGGCCTGCGCTGGATTGTCCGCGTAGCCATCGGGGTTGCCGACATGTGCGCCGCCGTTGCGGCTGTTGCTTTGCTTGCGGTTGTGGTTGCTGTTGTGGTTGTTATGGTGATGTTGTTGTGATTGCTGGTATTGGCTGGTGTTTGCATCCGATGTGTCCGCCTCGCCCTGTGAGGTCTGTGACTGCTGGTTCTTGCGCCCGCCGCCGGTGCTCGCAGTATGGTGGTTCCGCCTTCGCGGCGTCTGTGGGCTCATCGTTGGTTCGTGAAGAAGTTGGGTGGAGAGGAGAAGAAAAATCGATGGCAACCGTCAGATCGCAAGCGTGACGGGAGACGCCAGCCTTTTTGCGGCCACGGCCGATCGTTTGACCCCGTTCTAAGTAAGAACAGCAGAATTCAGCTTCAAAGAAATTTCGCTGTGAGTTTGCAGTGTCGGTGGCTGTGGTGGTGGTCGCGAAGTCGAATGGTTTGCAGATGGGCTTTGCTTTGTTGGCTGAACAATGAGCTTCAGCGGGTTAGCGGGGCAGAAGCCCAGTAGTCAGCAGCCAGCGGCCCTCGAGCTTCCACGATAAGCATTATCGGTGCCATACGTACAGTGTGTCACACAGTGATCGCTCCCGCTCCAGGCGGGTAATAGACAGTGTGCCATGCGCCGTTGGTGACCTGTGCCCACTTGCTCGCAACAACTCGTTGACCTTCCATAGTGATCACCATTCCTCGCCCTCCGGCCAGCTCTGGCGCTCAATCACCCTCTTTCCCAGATCGGCCCCGGCTCCTAGACTCTCAGACGGTCTTTTTTTCTGTCTATATACTCTGTCTTGCTTCATTTCTACTGGCTGGGCACGTTCCGCACCCTTCTCGGCCCGCGAAATCCGTTCCCCTCGATCTGCGCCAGCCGTCTCTTCGCTCCAAACAGGACAAACAGCTTTGTTTTCCCGCCTACTCATTCCCCAGCACCATGTTTCACATGAGCACGGCTGAGTAGCTCACCGACCAGCTGACCTTTGCGCCAGGGAGCTAGGCTAGAAGATAGCGACATAGAGCGTCCAACACATCTCCCGCCTCACCACCTCCGTTTCCTCTGTCTACCCCATCCACCCCATCCACACCATCCACACCACCCACGCCATACACGCCACCACCACGGCCACGGGCTAGCTGCTCTGTTTCCCGGACGATTTCCTCTGCACCATGACCAGAGAGCCGCCATGGACAGCGCCGTAGAATCGCCTCCGCCGCCGCCCGCCGAGCCATCAGCGCCGGGATCGCACACCACCGAGCCCGTCGACCTCGCCGCCACCCCTTACTTCTCCCTGCACCGCGCAGTCTACGCCCGGCGCGCCGAATACACCCGCACCCGCCGTGCGCGCGTCAAAATCGGCACCTGGAATGTGGCCGCGTGTCCCGGAACCGACCAAGATTTGGCTGCCTGGTTTGTGGCTGGCAAAGGCGTCGACCGCCGTCTAGCCACAGTCAATGTCACCGAAAACCGAGCCGTGGAACGGGGCATGCCGTCTAACAACAGCAGCTTCGAGGTGCGCGAGCAGGAAGAGCCGCCGCCGCTGCCGCCGAGGAGGCCGGGGCAGGGAAAACCGGGACAAGCGTTTGATTCCGATTCCCATGCCGTCCGAATTGTTGGCGGCGACAAAGTCGACCTCTACGTCCTCGGCCTCCAGGAAGTTGTTGACCTCAACGCCGCCTCTCAGTACATGAGCCGCATGTATGCCGACGCCGGCCAGCCCGCTGCTGCTCTCCACAAATGGAAAACGGCCCTCGAGGCTGCACTGCCCTCCGGCTACCGTCTTGTCGCCTCAGAACAAATGTCGGGCCTCCTGCTCCTTGCCTATGCCTCACCCGAGCTTGCTCCCATGGTCAGCCATGCTAGCACTTCTGCTGTTGGCACTGGCCTGTTGGGTCTCTTTGGCAACAAGGGTGCCGTGTCGACTCGTCTGGTTCTTGGCGAGACCACCCGCATGGTGTTTGTCAACAGTCATCTGGCCAGCGGCAACGACGCCTCTAATGTGTACCGGCGCTGCTGGGATGTCAACCAGATTGAGACCCGAACCCAATTTGACGCCTATCACCCCGCCGGGTTTGCCGCTGACGGCACCGCTGCTGCAGACGCGCCAGAGAAACTCGGTGACGAAGACGTGGCCTTTTGGTTTGGCGACCTCAACTTCCGCCTCGACGGCCTGCCCGGTGACGATATTCGGCATCTTCTGACTCTTCACGCACGCGGCGAGTATGATGTAAGCCAACCTCACGGCGGCGACGGCAGCAACGATGATGACGATGGTAACGACGCCAGCAATGGTTCTGTACCTGATGAGCCTCTAGCGGGAGAAGATGCTGTGGTGTTGGCGCACCCAACTTCCAGCGACGGCAGCTCTAGCCGCGCTTCAGTATGGTCAGCAACTACCGATGGGACGGCTGCTAGTAGCGAGAGAGCGGGCAGCGGCATCGATGACAGCTGCGAAGCCAGCCTACCCGACCCAGACGACTTTCTTCCCGATCCAGCTGATGATCCAGCCTCGTTGCAGGCTACACTGGACTCACTACTCCCACATGACCAGCTACAAAAGGCCATCAAAGAGCGCAAAGCCTTCCACGATGGCTGGCACGAAGGCCACATCACCTTCCTCCCCTCTTACAAATACGACGTCGGCACCGTCGGGCTCTTCGACACCAGCGAGAAGCGCCGCGCCCCGAGCTGGTGTGACCGCATCTTGTACCGCACACGCACAGACCGGAAAAAGTATGAACGGCGCGTCGAGGCCGAGGAAGAGGCCAAGAAGAAGGACGAAGAGATGAAGGCCCGCGGCCTCGACCAAGCCGGTGACGACGAGAGCGTCCTGTTTGAGTACCAGCCGGACAACGACGGCGATGACGACTCCCAGCCAAAATACTCTCATTCTGGCCCATCGCCCTCTCCTTCGGCCTTCGCTCTAGACTACGATGAATACGACGAAAATGAAGACAACGACGCTGTGGATGACTATGTAGCGGGGTCTGACAGAGAGTGTGCCAGTGAAGGTGGAAGCCACGGCGACTGCGACGGCAAAAACAATAGCGATAGCATACAAGAAGGCCATGTCAGCTCTGTCTTGCAAGACATCTACATTTCGCACCAGCGCATCCAGTCTTCTGACCACAAGCCCGTCGTGGCCGTGTTTTCTATTGACTATGATGCCGTCGTGCCCGAGCTCAAGGCCCAGGCCCACACTGAAGTGGCTAAGGAGCTCGACCGCGCCGAGAACGAAGGCCGACCAACGGTCACCGTTGTTGTCGACACCCACCGCCCATCTATTTCGGCCGCCTCCCATGCTGCTGCCGATGACACCGCCGACAGCGGCGCAGTCGAGTTCGGGCCTGTCTATTTCTGGCAGAGGGCCTCTGCGTCCCTGACTATTGCCAATACCGGCCGCGTCAATGCCACTTTTTCGTTTGTTGAGAAGCCATCGACAGATGATTTCGGGGCCGATGGATCTTCCCAGTCCCCCTATCCATGGCTCGCCACTCACTTTGTCGGCCAAGACGAAAGCGACGACGATGGCAACGGTGGTGACGGCGGTAATACTAGTGATGGTGCAGCCAGCCAAGAAGAAGGACGACAGAAAGCTGCGTACCTCGACAAAGAAGTCACTCTCGAGCCTGGAGAGACGATTAGTGCCGTGCTCGATGTGCTTGTCGACGATCTGGGCTTCGCCCGGATGCTCAACCGCGGCGATGCCACCCTGGAAGACGTGCTCGTGCTCCGCGTTGTCGACGGCCGCGACCATTTCATTCCTGTCCGCGGTGTCTGGGCTCCCACCTGCATCGGCCGGTCACTGGAGGAGCTGATCCGCGTTCCAGACGGCGGTATCCGCGCCTTTGTTGAGTCTCTCCGTCGGGCCGAACAAGACTCCTCTAGAACAGCGTCTGCCGTCCATGCTCTCAGCTCTATCTCCTATGATCTGGATGTGCGCTGTGCGGCTCCCAAGGAGCTCTTCAAGTTGACCGAGGCCATCGAAAACCTCACTGACCGCGCCATTGCCGATGAGCAGATGCTGGATGAGTACAAAATCCCCAGCGACCGGCCCGGCTGGCCCTTTGAGTTCCCAGCACAGACCCCTGACCCAGACCTCGTCGTCGCCGTTATTGATGCTCTCGACACTGACCATCCGCTTCTCGGCGTCTTTGAGCCCGAAGTGCCTTCGCTGCGCCGCCTTGAAGTTGTCAGCAAGGTTCTCGTGCTCTTTCTCCAAGGTCTCACCGACGGCATCGTCACCATCCCGCTCTGGACGCGTATTGACCAGGCCCCGCTGCCCTCAGTCGCTGCCACCGCCGCCATCGCCTACAACAGTACCGGTGATGGTTCGGAGAGCAACGGTGGATCGTCTTCCCGTAGTGCCATGCCCATGGCCCGTGATCCTGCCAGCGACGACGACCAGGCCACCATCCTCGATATTCTCTCGTCGGCGCCACACCACAATATCTCATTTGTCTTTCTCACCACCACTCTGTCTCGCATCGTCGGCGAGCTTTCTCCCCTGAGTCTCGCCGACGTCGATGCTCTCCGTGCGCTCAACCGCGGTGCCGACAGCGGCAATTCAAGTGGTAGTGGAAACGGCTTTGGCGCGGCCATCGGTAGCATTGGCAGTCTGGGTCGCCGATCCATCACCTTCAAACGGAACACTGCCAGGAATGCCAGCGTCAGCGCCCTCTCTGCCACGGCTGCCCTTGACGCTCTCGATCGCCGCCTGGCTCGTGAACGACGTGTCGCCAGCGTCTTCGGCAAGATTCTATGCCGAGCGCCGCTGCCAGCCAAGGACAAGGAGAAAAGGGCCCTTGAGGACAAGCAGCGAGCTGTCGTCGAGTTGTTTTTGCGAAGGTCAAGGGAAGATATAGTTTGACATGGATTTCTAGTGCTGCGCGGGCCGGCGCTACAATATCGCGCTTTTGGATGTTTAGAATAGGGGTATTGCCCACCACTTGTACTACTTATAGATCATTGCTGGGAGCAGCGTTATTCACACATTTTCTGGTGCATTCGTTCCCATCTAGAGTAAATCTCAGGAATGCCGATTACGTGAGTCAGTTTTGCTTGCCACGGCACCCACCCTCTTCGATCTTCCAAACGAGGAAGTTGCGTGTATGCCGCCTTCCCCATTCTCCCTGCAGATTTTTGGGGCCAGATCGCTATGCCCTATGCCCTTTTATTATTTCAAACAGCAAAATTTTAACTGGCGTCACAGTAGTGAACAAGCAACGTTGAGTACTTCGCTTCTTACTGTCTTTTTTGAATTTGCCTTTTCTATTTCTAGCTATCGCATCACGGCTTGGTTGCCTTTTCTTTAGTCTCATTTCCATATTCAAAAGTTTTCTCTGGATTGTGCCCATTTTATCACCAACCGCAGTATCATGTCTCTCTACCTCAAATACGCCCTTTACAATTGTTACCGCCGGCTGCTTTCTCAAGATATGGCGACTCACGACACGAACAGTGACCAACTAGGTGGCGATGGAGATGAGGACGGAGACAACAGACTGTCACTATCAGAAAGTAACACGAGGGAAGATGAGTCTGCAACCGATACTACAGATGCCAAAAAAGGCTGTGATCCGATTGTGGTCGACGAGGGTGGCCTCCACGAAGCTGACCCAGAGACTTTCGAATCCGTCGAAATAGCTTCACCTGATGAACCGGCTGTCCCAGTTGGCACCGCCTACTTGGCTACCGTGGTCCGTGGATTATCCGAGAAACTATCCCGCGCCGAGGCAGACGAAGACATTCGCCATTCTCAGATCATGAAGTACCGTTGGTCAGAAGCAGCATTCCTAAAGGGCAACGGTCGCATTCTCTCACCACGGCGGCTTGCCCCTGAAGACGACTGGTCACGAGATTTCGACAGCAGCACCAGTTGCAGCGGCTACAGTAATAGCACTAGCAACAGCCCTCATACAGACCCCCACGGTTCCTGGCAACGAAGCCCGCTCTTGTTGGCATATGCCCCTGACGATCTAATCTGGGAAGATAATGTGCAGAAGTGGCCGCTGGATATGGGTCGAGTACGTGACAACCGGGGACGGTTTTATCTCAAGCTATGAGAGGGTTAGCCCCCTGAACTTGTAATAGAGGACCTTAAGTGGTAGGGAATGAACGGAAATCGCCATTAAAACCAGCTGGGGAGAGAGATCAAAGATCAGAAAATTTGGGCTTTTCATGCGTTTTTGCTTATCTGCATTTATTGGTACGATTCCAAGAGGATACTCAAATCACAGATTATTGATATTACGGACCTTTGTGGTTTTGCAACTGGCGATACCAGCCATCACTATATAGTTTGACAATCATGTTGTTTTTTCTTTTACAGCGCATGCATACGATATTCCAACCACCGGTGGTTTCTTTGGGGTTATTTTATTTATTTATTCACTTGACCCCGATTTTGTAAATGCTTGCTATTAGAAATATTCGCGTTTTGGGAAGGAGCCATCAACATATACATCTGTCTACATTCAATATCGTTTTTCAAGATTGAAGTAGAACAAAAGTGACGCGGAGTTTGAGCGCGACGAGAGATTTTATAGCAATCGATATCCTCGCCAATTGTCCCATATGGCGTCTCTTTGCAAAGACAAAGCCTTTGAGGCGCACAAAAAGCATATTTCGCGACTTCGGAGTCTTTTTGAGGAAGACAGAACATCTAACGACGGCCAAAAGCAGCCTCATGCGGCAGTGCTTGACGCCATATTGAGGCAAATTGACATCCACCAGCAATGGCAAGGTGTGATGGAAGCGGCCATGACTTGCACTATCTCCAATGTCATCAACAAGGCTGAAGTGCCGGAAACAGAAGACGGCACAGTATCCACCAATGCGATCCCGGAGCCACAATGGGGGCCAATTTCAATCCACCGAGAGCTGGCTGCAGACAGTACGATGTTACACTATCTACATATTACTGGGCCTGCCACAAGCGACTCTACGACGATCCAGGTAGATAACATAGCGCATGCAGACGAAGTGGTGAGTGAGAGTATTGAAAACCGGAATTTTAAGAGGAGCGTGACTAACTCGCCATGGACAGGAAGAGAAGATTCAAACATACAGCAAATTGGTTAGTAGTTACCGCATGCTTGATAGTGAATAAACTCGAATTACTCACACAAGTCGTTTCTGATCCTACAGACAGCTCTTTTAGCGCGCGCGGCCGAGCAGGCGGCATCAATATTCAAGTTACGCCAGGAGCAGAAACATCTTGGGTGAGATGATTCCCGTTTATACGTTTTGGACCCTAAGAGTTAATCCATGGTGATGCTTCAGGTACGATCCAGAATTTGTCGTCAAAGAACACATCCGTCTTCTCCAACGCTACAATGACGCCCGTGATGCGGCTCAGCAACTGATCGGCATCGTGGCGGAAAACCGTGGCGTCTCTGTCCGCTCGCTGTATGAAGATGGCGTTTTTGGCGTTGGAATGGACGATTAGGTTATGGGGGTCATGACATTGTAGGAGATCGCTTTTAGTGTGCGCATTAGTACGTATGGGTCACAAGGATCGCCTGTTAAAAATGGAACTTGATATCACGGCCAGAGCATTGTGTGAACAAGTTTGTAGAGTTTATGTGAATTGTCTTTTTTGTTTTTGCATCCATTTATACGGTGGCCGTGCCTTAGCCACATAGCGCAACTAGTTAATAAAAAAACAAAAGAGCCATTGACACCTTCCTTCCTCCGTCCTGTTCGTTGCCGTTCTTTTTCTCACTAGTTTTTTTTGCCGTGCTTTTCCCTTCTGGTTTCTGGTGTGATATGGGGTTGCTAAAGTATGTGTTTTTCTCTTTCTTTGTTTCGTCATCGTGAGGAAAGCTTTGGCCCGTTCAGGTTGTCTGAACCCCCACGCCGACCAATCTAGAGAAACAAAGAAAAAAAAGTGCGCGCCAATGCAGCAGCGCAGCCGCGCGCGCGGCGTACGGCAGCAGCAACGGCCAAGACATGGGAGAAAGAAAGGTCCCGAAGAAGATCCTGGACGCTTGTAACAACAGCAGCCACAATACTCCTGGTTCTCCTCCCGATCCTCCTCCTCCTCTTCCGTTAGTCTTGTGCCGTTCCCTCGCCCCCGATACGTCCACGCTGACGCCTACATCCACCTCCACATCTGCGTGCCAGTCGTGTCCGTTTAGTAGCCGAAAGCCTCGAGAGCCTTGACCGTCTTGGTGTCGACCTTGGCAGCCTTCTTGGCCTCGGTGAGTTGCCGCGCAGCGAGCTTCTTGCGCTCGTAGTAGGCGGCACCCTTCGCTTTTCTCCGCTCCTCGAGTCTGTGAAAAAGAGGCATGTTAGTAACTGTGTCCTTGCCTCATGTTGGGAAATCAGGAGTAACGTACCTCGCAACAACATCCTGGTGCTTCCAGCCAACCTCGTGGCTCAACCGGCCAACGGTGCAGTACTTCCGGCCGGGCTGCAGTCTCAGGACACGGAGGGCCTGGGGGACGACCATCTTCTTCTGCTTGTCATACGGGGGAGGGACACCCTCGAACACCTTAAGGCGCTCCAGGGCAGCAGCACCGCGGGCGGTCTTGTGCGGAATCATACCGCGGACGGCCTTGTAAAAGATGCGCGACGGGGCGCGGAAGTGGAAGGGACCACCGCGAGTCGGGTTGTAGCGGGTCATCTTGCGCAGGTAGGAGTGGTACTTGACTGTAGATCGGAAGCATCCTGTTAGCGGCCTAGTCCTCTTGTCTCTCACCCCACTCATCCCATTCTCAATTCAACACAACTCCAGCAAAGAGGGTGAAGTAACGTACGCTTGGCGCGGAAGAACTCTCCGGAGATGTTCAGGGCCTCGCAGCGCACAATGACAATCTTCTGGCCGTTGAGCAGCTGCTTGGCGACAATGCTGGCCAGACGGCCCAGCAGATGGCCCTTGCCATCAATGACGACCTGTGACAATAGAGTTAGCGACTTGCTCTCCGCGGTGCTCATATCTGCATCTCATGCCGTTCATCGTTCTCTCTCTCTCTCTTTCGTTCTCTTTCTTTCTCGGTTGGCCCCATTGCTGTCGTTGCTCTTCTCGGTGTTGTGCTTCGGCATTTACTCCATTCACCATCAGGAAGCGTTTGGCTTCCGGCACCACCATTCTCCTGGATGCAACAGATGGGTGCGCGCAGTCCGTATTCCCTTTGCAAATTGCTTCTTGTGCTGAGTCCATTCTTCTTCCTCCCCATACCACGGCCTTCCGTGATCGGGTGCCCAGGTCTTCTTGACCGTTGGAAGTATTGGTATTGTGCGCCGCGATGACAGGAAGTGAGAGCGCTTTAAAAGTTTCTTCCACCCGAGAGAGACAGAAAGAGAGAGAAGTAGAGTTGTAGTAGGCATGATTAGTGAGGCAGAGGCAGTAACCGGCAACTTACAACAGACTCGAAGCTCGACATCTTTAAATGCGATTTGTTCGTCCGCACTCAGATGAGAAAGTGAAGTTGTCGGAGAAAAAAGAAAACCAGTTGCTACTGCTGGTTTTTCTTTTTAAATTGGTGTTGTGCCCTCCGTCGATGTGAACGAAGAACTGGTGATGTTGCTTGGTTGAGAGAGTAAGAGGGGCGGGAAAGAAGGGCAGAAGAAAAATCGCGGACGAGAGCCTGAACGAGTAGTATGGCTCAAAGGCAGAAAAAAAAAATTATCCACAGGCGCACACAGACTGTTCTCTCTACTAATTGGACTAGGGTTGGTATTTGGCTCGCACCGGTCTAGGCGGCTTTTGGCGACCACGAGCGCTAGCTATTCTCTCTTAGGGCTGGGAAACCTGGTCATGTGATATTAAGATGACATAATGGACATTGATATCACGTGATTGTACGTTCCACGCGAATGGTGCTAATGCGCGTAAAGTACGGAATAAATTTGGCCGAAGCCCTGTTAAACAGCAGAGTTTAGCGTCCAGCCTACCTGGAGTAGTAGGTAAAGTATTGGTAGCGGTGCTGTCTACGTAGCATAGTGGACGGAGTATGAATATGTGTACTCGTATGTAGGTTCATGCCCTTCCTATCTCCACACTACATAGCTTCTTATCGGATGAAGCAGGATGTCCAGTCTACTTATTTGATGCGGCTTCATACAGTCATATTGACAAGCTTTCCGGTGACAATGGTATGGTATAAATGCAAGTGCTATGATACAAATCAATTGAAATTCAAAGCAAGATGAACAAATGAGAACACCACAACAGAGCGTCTGGGCTATCTGCAAACACAGGTCATCTAGCGAAGGGAAGAGATACGAGATATAGGGGATACATTTTATACGGGTCAGGGTAAAGAGCAAAATGGCATACATGACGCGATCTTGCGGATAAAGCAAAAGGACAACAGGATAAATCACCTGCCCTCACTGGTTACCCCGGCTTTCACATCCAGCTCCTTGAGGACATCCTGAACATGTCTCACAATCTCCTTCCGGCGTGACCGAGTTAGGTCGTCGCCGCCGGTGTCTACCTCGTCGAGTTTGAGGAGAACCTGCTGCATGACCGTCTCCGTGATCTTGCGGTGTTCGTCGATTTTCTTCTTGGAATCCGACGGTGGCTGGGCCGCGTATTCCTTGCACAATGGCAGCAGCTTAGCCTGGAAGTTGGAAGAGATGGCGTTTAGCTTCTCCATGCTGCTGCCCGCAGGCGCAGCCGGGTTTGCGCTGAGTGGCGGGACAGACCATGAGGCACCGCTGCTGCTAGTGCTACTGCCGCCGTCACCACCGCCGCTCGTAGGACGTGCTGAAGATGGATTGCGGCTCGGCGACCGTCCTCCGACCCGAAGGTCATCCCGGCGGCCACGCGACGGCACCTCTAGACCACCACCACCACCGACGCTCAGGGATGGTGCTGATGCTGACGGGCCAGGGCGGGTCGGGCTTCGCTCAGTCCTCCGTCCAGCAGTTCTGCCGCCGTTTCTGCCGCTATTGTTGTTATTGTTGTTGTTCGGCCGTTGTCTGCCGCTGCCTTCGTTGCCCGACAGGCCTACTTCGCTGCTCGAGGGGCTCCGCCCATGGCCGAGGCCAGGTTCGGGGAATTCGATCAAGAGCTCGCTGTTGTTCTTGACACCATCTTGACATATTGGCTCATTGTGGACGTTGAGTCTCCGGCCCTTGTAGTAAATGCGCATCTGCTTCGCCTGCGCGTCGGTCAAATTGAACTTGAGCTGCACGCGGTCCACCACATCAGTCGAGTAGAGCTTGCCGTCGCCGATGGAGAAGGCCGGGAAAAACTCCTTGTGCTGCGTGTTGTTATGACGCAAGAGGAGCACGTCGTCCTGCGGGATATCGTTGAGCTCGTCGTTGGCAGTAGGCGGGCGGAAATATGAACCACCAGTACGGCTCCCAGTTTGGACGCCGAAGTACTCGGGAGACAGACCAAAGGCGCGACCGCCGACAGATCCTGGATTGAGGTGGCCCTGCAGGTCGTCAGAGGTGATGTACTCGAAGCCCTGGCTGTTGACCTCGGGCACGCCATCCTGGCCCATGGTAGATGCGTAGGGCGACAGGGCAGGGGGGTGGCCGCCACCAAAGTCGCCGCCTCGTCCCCCACCGCCGTTGCCGCCATTGCGAGCACCGCCGAACCAACCGCCGTAGCGGTCCATGATGCTTTGTTTCTTGGCGAATTCGGCCGTGACCTCAGTCTTGGCCTCAGTCTTGGCCTTGGCTTTCGCCTTGGCCTTGGCTGCCTTTCGTTTGTTCTTTTTGGCGTTGCCGCCGGTGGCAGCAGTGTTGGAGGAGGGAGGACCAGGAGCGGGACTGGCGGCGCTGGGCTTCGAGAAAAAGGCGCCCTCGGTGAGAGGGCGTTTGTTGCTGCTGGCAGTGACGGAACGAACCGCCCCAAGGAGGACGACAGCAGCGACGGTGCTATAGAGAACGGTCGGAGAGACTCCGGTCGAGGATTGCAGATACGAAGAGGAACTGGTGAGCGCCTCAGACACCCGGTCAACAGATGTGGTGAGGTATGTTTGGACAGCGGGGGGAAGCTTTGGCAGCAGCGCTGACGTAATGTTGGTCAGGCTGGCAAAAGACGCACCCAAAGATGCCACAGCAGGAGTCCCGGAAGCCACTTTGGCGGATGTTTGGGTCCTGGAAAGGACACAAACGGCACGCGCACACACCAAACAAAGGAGAAGGGGAAAGGGGGGAAGGGGGTAGAGGGGAGGCGAGCAGCAGGGCGAGGTCTCGAAAATTTTCTATGCTTGAGATCTGCTCACTGTCGCTTGTGGCTGGCTTGTTTTTTGTCTCGGTACCCCACCTGCCGGCGTTCGCAGTCGCTTCGTAATGTATGCCGGGTGCTGGCTGTCGTGGCTGAAGAGTAAGCCAAACGTCGGATTCCCAGTTGGGTTCGGGCGGCAGGAGAGTCGCTTTCTGGCGGGCGAGCGAATGACAGCAAGGCGGGTGATGTGGCAAACCGACAGATCCACGCGCGCAGTATTGGAAAAATAAGATTAAAAAATGGCCACAGTTGGATCGAAATCGAGAGACGCGGTGCGAAGGCGCGGGATTGGGCGAGCCAGAGGCACAGGAGTGATTGGACGAATCCTGTGGACGCCGTAGCAGCTCAGAGTGGCTTTGCGCCGGCTGGTCTTGCTGCAGCAGGCCTTGACTGCCCAATAAGCAGCGACGTACGCGTCAGGTCGGTGTGCGTCTCGTTCCAGGGAATGGATGCGCAGCTGATGACGGTGTCGAGGGCGATGTTGTACCGGCTGGTCTTCGAGTCTGCTGCCAAGTTTGTCATGTGAGGACACAGTAAAGAAACAAGAACTTGTTTAAAATGGGAAACGTTAGTTTGGGCCACCTGAATTACTAGGTGTTCTCTACATACATGGCATCAGTGGCCGGACGCAGCGGAGACCCGCCTACTGTGCTATCTTATCGGCAGTGGTAACATGCATTTATCAAATATAGTAGACGAATGGTGTTCTCAGCAGCCGTACTCGTACTTCGTGTAGAAGGCCGTCAGCTTACTGTTGCAAAGGCCCAAACACATTCTGCTCGCATACAAGTATGTTCTAAGGTGGTCCACTTGCTAGAGTTTTTGATCTGCCATGACCGCGAATGCTGTCAGCATGCAGCGTGGCCGATGCAAGCTAAGTTTTTCTCCGTCGTTCCCCTTGTAGAACCCGCGGCGGCAGCCCAAGCTTGATCCTCCGTAACGCTGTGCTCGAATTAAAAATGTAAGCGGTCTAGCCCGTAGCTGCGGCTCTACAAAGCAGGGCGGCCGATCGACTTACATATGGCTGCATCATGCAAATTCTCGGTGACGACACACCTTACCAATAATGGTGGCACCGTCTTTCATTCCACGATACTTGGAGGGCTTGCCGTCACCACTGTGTCGTCGTACGCCATCTACGCAGGCGGAAAGATGGAGCATTTGATTCAATATCGGATCTCGCAAGCCGCCGGCCTGTGCCTCGTCTAACAGTCTTGGAGGGTTGCGTTCGCCGAGGCAAAACGCAGCAAGTGCTATGACTAAAGCCGGAATTGGCAGTTAGCAAGTTTCTGGCGACTTCTTTGGCCCCCGACAGTGGATAACTACGGAGTACTTATGGAATGTACTCCGTACGTGGCAGCAAATATGTACAAGCATTGCGCTGGTCGATAGGAAACTACAACGTCTCTCGGGTCGCTGCTAGGTCTCCGCACAAGGGCCGCTTGACAAATCACAGCATATTTTGATCTGCCGCATTGTTTCGCACGCCATCGATCCCGCCCTCCTAACGCTTATCAAGCCTACGTCGGCGACGCCCTGAAGGACATCCTCCCCTCCACACTACGGAGCATACCATTGATTCCCATGTACGCCCTCCCTCGAGCGCTGCGAAGAACCAGCACACTTCTCCGCCGACGTCAACGGCTACCCCTCGCATATAAAGCTAGCCCCTCGCCACTTGCTTTTGGACCTCGTACTTTTTCGCCCTCTCTTCTCCACCTTGCACCTCAAAATACTTCAATGTCTTTTTTGCGACGATTCTTTACCTCAGAGTCACCATCCGCCGCCGACATGGAAGCCGCCCAGAAGAAAGCCCAGGAGCTGATTGACAGCAATGCTGTCATGGTCTTCAGCAAGTCCTACTGCCCATACTGCCGCAACTCGAAGCGCATTCTGGATAGCCTTGGAGCCAAGTACGAGCTGTACGAGCTCGACCAGGAGGGTGAGTGATTCCCCCCGGGCATTGTTTTCTTTTGTGGCTACACCACTAGAACGAACGTCTGCTAACAAGCCCAGACGATGGTTCCACCATCCAGGACGCCCTCCTCCAGATCAGCGGCCAGCGGACTGTGCCCAACATCTACATCGGCAAGAAGCACATCGGCGGCAATTCCGATCTTGAGGCCCACAAGAACAAGGACCTGAAGAAGCTGCTCGTCGATGCCGGCGCCCTTGCGGCCTAAGCACCTCCGCCTCTTCAGTTGATGCTACTACTTTCTCCTTTCGGTATTGATGCTGTTCGCATAGACGGACAAGATGAAACGGATGTGTGGGCCGAAGTGGTGTAGGAAGCCAGTGTTTCCTACGATGTACATGTTTATTATGGTAGATGCATAACACCTTCGGCGGAAGGTTCGGAGTTGCGCAGCTTTAGGTAGAGATGAACAGGGACAGATTTTATGCAGTCACCACACACCCGAAGCAAATATCCAGGCTTGGCCCCAACGGTTTTGTGAAAATGTACCTAATAAAAAGGCATGCTGCCAAGGCGTTGAGAGACACTCTGCGTGCTCCGTCTCGGTTGCCGCATTTTCCTACTCGTGGTGCCCCGCAGGCCCCCCTTGTCTCGAGCATAAAACTCTACAAGAACCAGGTGTCCTCATACCACCTGCGCGGCGACAGTGCCAATAGGCCGTTCCACAAACTCAATGACGCCGTCGGCGATGCTTTGTCGTGCTGGCTCGCTGGCGACTTTGCGACCAGCTAAGTAGTTAAGCCAGAGCGCCCTTGACAGTCGCTCGTCGGCCACGCTGCCGAGGTATTGACGGCCCGTCGAGCGGCCGTCATCGTACACAATGCTCAGCGCACCCGTGGCATCGCGGATCAGTAGCATCTCCTTCTGCTTGGGTGCCTTGCCCCGGTTGAAAATCTGGCGGAACTGGCGCACGGAATCGCCGAATTCGGGCACTTTTGCCCCCCCAGACGCACTGGCAGTGGCCTCACCAGTCTCAGCTGGCGGCGCTTGCTTCTTGTTCAGCTCTTTAGGCGTCCGCGCCTGGATCGCCCGAACAAATCCATCGCGAAGATGGTGGAAATCAGTGTCACGCACAGGCACAATGCGGAACAGCGACCGCGCCGGCACGCCCTCGTCAAGCAGCGCCGTCCACAGAGTCTCGCCTAGCTCCGGGTCCACGAGCGTCGTGCGCAGCTCGTCCTTCTCGCCGGGGACCAGCGTTGTGGCTATGGGGTTGACACGCTTCACCAGCCGGTATTGCAGCGCCGCAATATCGGCCGTGGCCACGTAGTAGCCGACAATGTACACCTGGATGCTGAGGAAGCTCACCGTTCGGAGGCCCATGCCCACCAGGGTGTATTCTGTCGTGTCTGAAGCTGCTGGAGCTACTAGCTGTGTAGTGGCGCTGGTTTCTTCGGCGGTGTCTGTGGTGATAGCAGCCGGTGAGGCTAGGTCAATGGTGCGTGGAAAGTCGGGCACCGTGCTGTTCCCTGTTGGCACGATCTCCCGGCCGTCTTTGTCATGGATAACCACCTTCCGTGTCGCCGATACGGCAGCCCCAGGTCCGCCCACGCCGGCATCGAGTTTCTTGGCGTGTTGCTGCTCCAGCACCGTTTTGATCTGCCACGATGTGTAGCCCATGGCGATGAGCCCGGCGACCACTCCCGAGGCCAGGAATGTCAGGCGCATGCGGTCGTAGCTCCGCCGCTGCTGTGCTAGCCGCGCGACATTCAGCGCATCGAACCCATCCCGGCTGCTACTAGGACCATCGCGCGGTCGTAGAAAAGTTCGCCGGTAGGCCGGACAGACGGGGGACGACGAGCAACATAGCTGGCGGCGAGCCGGCGTCGAGGCCCGCACGGAAAGTCTTGGGAGGACAGACATGGCTAAAGAACACTCGATCTAGAAAAACCGCCTGCCTTTAACAGATTGCGGTGCTTGCTTCGATGTGGCTTGTGTCCCTACCTGGGAAGAAGTCTGGTGATGGAAAATCGTAAGACCCAAGTGGAGCAAGACGTCATTGAAAGCACCAATGCTTATATGCGTGTAAGCGGGCAGTATATGCAAGTGTCGGGTGTCCCATCGCGAACTCCGAAAATACGAGTAAAGGCGCTGCAACTCCTGTGCTATGTAAGATACTCCGGTCGATTTAGTTCTATCTGC
Organism: Graphilbum fragrans; assembly: GCA_001513895.1. NCBI lineage: Eukaryota > Fungi > Ascomycota > Sordariomycetes > Ophiostomatales > Ophiostomataceae > Graphilbum > Graphilbum fragrans. The sequence continues at coordinate 130,081 of LLKO01000005.1, read as the reverse complement.
AGGAGTGCATTCTACGGCACAGGTCTTTGGGACCGACAGTGGGTGTGTTTGAAATACCCGTGAAGGTAGCCGTATACGAAGAGGCACAGCAACAGCTCAAGTACAGCTCATAAAGGCCTAAAAGGATATGGCAGCAAACATACGTAAAAGACAAGATATAGATTCTACGACGGTTAGGTTCATCCTGACCGGTTTAGCTTTGGCACTGGTGCCATTCAGAAATCGCCGGCGTACACCTAGAGGAAGCGACATAATAGGAACAGTTGCAGATCATGTCCTTTAGTTGGTGTCGAAGACTGCATTCTTCTCAGGGCTTTGGTCTTGATTTTAGAGTTTTTACTTGCAGCAAACCCGCTCCGGGGTCACAGGCGCCTATTGCATCCCAGTTCCTTGCCAGCTGTCCCAGAGCCACATGCTCCGTACAACAAGCAGCTGCAAGCTGCACATGGAGATATGCAGTGTCGCTTCGCGTTCTCGGTCGCCCCATGTTTGCATTACACAGCAGATCTGTGCTAACATAGGATGCAAAAGGAAAAGAAGAGAAAAGGGGTGAGCGCCTACAAGATACGACAACATACACCCATTAGCGTCCAGAGGAAGCACACGTACTAGAAGCGAATATAAATAGAACCGCCTGAGCATTGGTCGGCTTCACCCTAGCACTGCCACATCTGTGTGCACTGGTGCCGAAGGAGCCTGCTCGTGACATCGGGCGGCAGTCAGTGGCCGCTCAAATGGCGCTATTGAGCGCCGAAACGGTGTCGCATCTGCCAACAAGCAACGCCGAGAGGTGCATCGTCTGCTGCTGGTGCCGCTGCCTTCACGAAGGATGCTAAAAAGGGTGCTTTTGAGCACAAGCACTCCATGGTTCTTATTCTATCCCGCCTGGGATGCGGCAGACCAGCTCGAGCGGCTAGCTCTAGTAAAACACGATTGTGATTCTGAGAAGTAACCAGCTGCACTCGTACTTCGTACTCGTAGTGCTGTTCGATATTTCCGTAACCCCCTGACTGACACGCACCTCTCAGCAAAAGTGTGGGAAAGGCGACGTAATGGAGCTGATTGACAGATCATCATCGCGCAGCGGCTCTGGCCCGCCTCAAAGAAATTTGCCGCCTCGTGTCTTCTCCATGGGAGAGTTGGAATGGGTTGCTGGCTTGTGAGTGGCAGTCGTTGGATCCGCTAGCTGCCTTTTTTTAATTGTCTGTACTCCGTATGTATGTAGACTGGGCGTTGCTAGGGGCAAGGCCCATATTACAGTCATAGCGCTATCTACCTATGCTCGTACCGCTCCAACACTCTCTCTACCCCCTACAGTTTCAAAGGTTCGCCAGGATATTTTCCCTCCCCATTTTGCCTGCGAGTTGAGAAGATGCCTGAAATTTTTCGGGAAAAAGGGGCGTTGACATATTGCGGCAGCAGCCACCTTTTCTTCTATTCAGCGCACGAGCTGCCTAAATTAGGGAGCTGGCGCACCCTATTTGTTGCATAGGGACTTTGGTGACTACAGGTCTCGGCAAGGCTGAAGTTACCCCACCTGTGGCTATCTCTGTATCTTTTTTAGCAGCCCTTGCTGAGAAGTTATAGCGATCATCTCCCTGTAAGTTTGGGCTCTAGGCGCCCTGTCATACGGTAGTGCTACACCGCCAAATTACAGCGGGTTTGCCACAGGCTGACGACGGGATGACTACAGGTGGGCTAACTAGTCAGAGTTGCCAGCATCACTTGGCCCATTACAGTGTATTTCTCAGCTGTTCTGGCGGCTCTCACCAAAGGCGTTTTGTTTTGGCTGCATCATCCCTTGACTCTCTATCACGCCCTACAATCTCTGCTGTCCGCATCTCGTGGCCTCGCCTTCGCATCTATTACTGATTTCCTGTCGTTCCTTTTTGCCCTTTTCCTGCTCCAAGTATTCTCGCTTCGCCGGCCTGCATCCTGTTCTCCTGTCGAATATCGGAGATCGTTTGGGTGCCCCTCTGTTGCGGAAACGTCACGACACCGTTTTGCTCGTTCCTGCAGTATCCAGCTCGGCCTGCGCCAGGGGTTTTGTCTGCCACGTCATCTTCTCTCCTCAAGCCGACGTCGCCGAAGCCTAAACACACTTGAATACCAATCGTGGCCGTCGCCTCTTGCCGAGTGGACAGAGCACCGTCCACCGATCCGTTCCTTTTTCTTCCTCACAACGACTAAACGGCCACCCGAAACACCGCCCCAACCCAAAACCCAACGCTGAACCTCACCACCGGCGCAGCCAGGCGACCGGACCGCTGCTTCCGCTTTCCGCCTCCCCCATCGCCTTAGGGCGACCATGGCATCGCCGTCCAGCAGCAGTGCTGCTCCCAGCGACCACTCCGAACGGCGACAACAAATGGCTGCTCCGTCTCTCGACGTCATGGCGGCCCAACAAGGTATGGCGGCGGCTGCTGCGTTCGTCCTCCACGGCGAAGATGCAGTCGCGGCAGCGGCTGCCATGATCGCCTTGCAGGAGTCGCGGTCGTCGTCGTCCACAAACTCGCCGATTCCCAACGACCCCGAGGAGTCCGACTTCTTCCTCGGCAACAACGACTCGCAATCGTCCCTCGGCGTCCCGAATTTGCAGGACATGCAGGTCACTGACGACGCTGCCGATACCGTCCTCGAAGATTGCACCCCTCCGATCAACCGCTTGCCCAACGAGATCCTCATCTCCATCTTCTCACGCCTCGGTGGTTCTTCCGACCTCCTCCACTGCATGCTCACCTGCAAACGCTGGGCTCGCAACACGGTCGATATTCTGTGGTACAGGCCGGCCTGTACCAACTGGGCGCGGTATCAGTCTATCTGCAAAACTGTCAGCACCGAGAACACCTACTTTAGTTATCGGGACTTCATCCGCCGGCTCAACCTAGCCTCCATCGCCGGCGATATCAGCGACGGCAGCGTGACTCCTTTGGCTGTGTGCAACCGCGTCGAGCGGCTGACGCTGACCAACTGCAAGAAGCTGACCGACACCGGCCTCATCGCCCTCGTCAAGGGCAGCCACAACCTCCTAGCCCTCGATATTGCCGGCGACGACCAGATCACCGAGGAGACCGTCCTCACCATTGCCGAAAACTGCAAACGGCTGCAGGGCCTCAATGTCTCCAACTGCAGCAAGCTGACTGACGATGGCATGGTCAAGCTGGCCGAGAACTGCAAATACATGAAGCGTGTACGGGCCTCCCCCGTCTCCCTCCCCTTCCGCGTTATTGTGTGCCACTACTGACAAACTTAGATCAAACTGAACGACTGCACGCAGCTCTCAGACAGGGCTGTGCTCGCCTTTGCTTCCAACTGCCCAAACATCCTCGAGATCGACCTGCAGCAATGTGTCAACATCTCGAACCAGCCCATCACCGATTTGCTGGCCAAGGGGCAGTCCCTGCGTGAACTGCGACTCGCCAACTGCGCCATGATCGACGACTCGGCCTTCCTCTCCCTCCCTGCCGAACGCGTATATGAGCATCTGCGTATCCTCGACCTCTCCTCTTGCGACCGCCTGACCGACCGTGCTGTCGACCGCATCATCACTGTGGCTCCTCGCCTACGGAACCTCGTCCTGGCCAAGTGCCGCGAAATCACGGATGCTTCCGTCCACTCCATTGCCCGGCTTACCAAGAACCTGCACTATGTGCATCTCGGCCACTGTGTCCGCATTACCGACGAGGCTGTCAAGAAGCTCGTGCACTCCTGCAACCGCATCCGGTACATTGATCTTGGCTGCTGCACAAACCTGACCGACGATTCCGTCACCCGGCTGGCCACCCTGCCCAAACTGAAGAGGATCGGCTTGGTCAAGTGCAGCAACATATCAGACGCCAGCGTTTTCGCGCTGGCCCGAGCCAACCAGAGGCACCGGCAACGCAAGGACGCCGATGGCAACCAGCATTACGGCCAGAGCAGCCTCGAGCGCGTGCATTTGAGCTATTGCACAAGCTTGACCATAATGGTTCGTATTCCTTATCCCCTCCTCATGAATAAGCTCTCGTCGGTTGCTAACTCGTGGCCGTGGTCTCCAGAGCATTATCAAACTTCTTGACTCGTGCCCTCGCCTTACCCACCTTAGCTTGACGGGCGTGCCCAATTTCCTGCGGGATGACTTGAAAGCATTCTGCCGCGCTCCGCCTCACGGTAAGTACCAACGCAGAAAGCCAGTATAGACACCGTAAACGCAGCCACCGGTGCTAACTTGTTGAAATGACAGATTTCACACCGCACCAGCGCGAAGTATTCTGTGTCTTCTCTGGCGAGGGAGTGGCCAATCTGAGGGCGCATCTCCGGCGGCAACCGGGCTTTCGAGAGCACCGTGAGCGAGACCAAAGCCCCCCGGCAGTGCAAGGAGGGCCGCCTCCCGTATTCACAGCCCAAGACTCGCTCGACAACATGCAGGAGGACGGAGAATTGGACGGGCCAGACGACGATGCCGACATAGATGAGGTGGCGGATCCAACCACCGATGTCCAATCAACGGCACAGCAAGAACAGGGGCAGCTGCAGTTCCGGACTAGACCAATGATTCCTGGATTCATGCCCTTTCATCACGCACCATTTCAGCAGCAGCCACAGGGAGAGGGGAGTGGGACTGGGGGTTTGAATGGGAGTCCAACTCACCTGCCCTTCAATGCCACTACACAGCAGTCTTTTACTCCCTTTCATCTTGGCAGTGTTTCTACTCTCACTGCTACCGCTGCCCCTTTTCTCCCTGCCTCTATTCGGCACCTAGCTCACCCGGGACTTGCGACGGATAGTAGCAGCATAGGAAGCAGCAGCGGCGAGGCGTCCACCTCGGTCCGAATGGCTTCTGCGGCCACCGAAGCGGTGGCTAGACGAAGCTCAGCAGGATTCGGCAGTACCGGAGCACACGCCGCCGCTTCCAGTGCAAGCACTGCTTCTATCGGCGGCGCAATTGGAGGTGATGCTCAGAGGATGCATATTGCCTCTGTATTGAATCCACCTCCCAGCCCGCCGCCAGAAACACTAGGGCTAGGTTTGGGGGCAGGAGCCGCAGTAGGTACCGGATTCGATGCGAGCTCTAATCAGCGTGCCGCTCTCAATATGGGCACATCGAACGCAGCGTTCCGGTCGTCATCTGCGTCATACGCAGGTGGGTCGTCTGTGACGAGCCATCCTCTTCCGCGAATCACGACCCCCAGGCCAACGGTGGCTGAGCAAGCCAGCTTTGCGAGCCAAACAGCGCCCATGCAAGACGCAGGGCCATCAAGACAGGCGGAAGAAAGTGGGCCTGCTGTTCCAGGCAACGCCAATAACTAGCAGTAACGGGTGTCGATGCGATGGACTGGGCGAATGGGGGGGATGGTCGAATGGGCAAAAAAAATGGCGTTGTTGAAAGGCATCTATTTTTTTCCAGTTAGCCATTGAAAGAGGAGGCGGAGCTGCAGCAGGGACTATCTTTGTGCATATAACCCGGCGTCTATCAGCTTGCTGTACCTCTGCTATTTGGCTTGCTGGTTCGAATATTGCGTCTGCTGGGCTGTTTGTGTTTTCCTGTCATGTCGTTCGCTGATCCTATATTGAAGTCCATCCAAGCCTTTAGTGCTCATTCCTATGGTGTTTTGTTCTTTTGTGATCCTTTGACATGGTTGTTTTCCTACCTGAGTTCTACGCATATATATCCATAGGTTGGATGTGGAAGTTCTAATAGGAACATCTTGGTGCGTGGATTGTGGTGATTATTTTCTTCCGCCTTGTTTACATAGGCATGCATTTCATACGGTGGCATATTTACTTACCTCGTGCTCCAATGGCGGGGAGTGTATAACAGGCGGGTATGACGAGACCTGCAGAAGCGAGTATCAACATAATTCGATAGTAGAGGTTAAATTGCTTCATCACATTAGATTGTTATTTGATTATATCAAGACACCTCCCTGTATCGAATAAAGTAGACGTAACAAAATCGAGTTGGCATGAACAAAAAGGCGAAACAAATAAAATATTATTGATGTGACTCGTGAAGCAAGGCTACGAATGGGGAGGCTAGCAGCCAAAGTCAAGCGTTAATGCCTAGCGAGGGCGAAGCCACGCTAAAGACTAGGCAAGGACATGAACTGGTATTATAAATCATCCGAGTGACAAGCCAACATCAATTACCATCTCTTGTAGTATAGTGGTCAGTATACGGGCTTGTCACGCCCGGGACCCGGGTTCAATTCCCGGCGAGAGAGTAATTTTTTGCATTTGTGTCTTGTCCATCATCTCATGAAAATAGATAGTAGCAAACGTTTTTTTTTTTTTGGCTTCTAGTTCCTACAGATAGAGTATGAATATTTGCATTATTGTCACCACTTTTCCATATATTCTCCCTGAGCAGCGATGCGACATCTTCTCTGAGTGAAGGGGTTGAGAATCACACGTGACTGTCCGGAAGCCCCACTTATTTTGCCCTCCCCACCAATTTGTGCGTCGTAAAAAAGAAAATGGGCCATCGCCGAGCTAGGAAATTTCGCTTCTTTTTTTTTTCGCTTCCTCTCTACCCCCCAGCTTTTCGCCAACTTTCTACAGACCGTCATCACTTTGCCGCAGCGCTGAGCGTCTCGAGTCGTGACGGAATACATTCTATAAAAATATCCTTTTAATTTCACTTTTCCACCCCCCACCATCAGCCAAGATGTCTTACCAGAAGGGCGACAAGGAGTTCGCTGAGCAGCCCGTAAGTGTTGTCGATGCGACATGTGGAAGCCTCTAGGATATCTGATTTGCTAACCAGGGATTTTTCCTCTGCTACAGAAGGCTCACCGTATCCGCATTACTCTGTCTAGCCGCAAGGTGCACTCGCTGGAGCGCGTCTGCTCTGAGCTGATCGAGCGCGCCCGTTCCAAGGACCTGTCGGTCAAGGGCCCCGTCCGCCTGCCGGTACGACTTTCGTGTGCTTATTGTTTTGTGTCGAGATTAGCAAGAGGGCTCTTTACTAACTGCTTCCCCCCACGCTACAGACCAAGAACCTCAAGGTCACCACCCGCAAGACCCCTTGCGGTGAGGGCTCCAAGACCTGGGACATGTACGAGCTGCGCATCCACAAGCGCCTGATCGACCTGCACGCCCCTACCGAGGTTGTCAAGTCGGTCATTGTCAACATCGAGGCCGGCGTTGAGGTCGAGGTCACGATTGCCGCTTAAGCGCTTTCTCTCGATCGAAACGGATAGCAAGCGTCCGTCCTGTCATGTTGTAGCGACGGCTGGAACGCCTTCACAACCATTGGCTCTTCGACCGAGAGGCTTAGAGTGTCTTGTGTTATCAGGACCGGACTGGCGGCGCAGATATGACGGGATGGGTGTCTCTGGGATAGAAAAAAAAAGAAATTAGGAAAAAATGGAAAAATAGGCCATTGGTCTTGAAACCAAAAGATGTCACTGCTAGCGGGACTAGCGACGTGTACGAACATGATGCCACAAGTGATGCAGCTGTCGCTGCCGCACCGGAGCCCTTTTTCCGTCGTGGCTATGAACGGGCTTGGATGCGATGGCGACGCCGTGATATTTTCCGAGAGCGATATTTGGCTGCCTACGCTCGACGTAGCCACTCTAGAAGGCTAAGGCCGGCGTTATGAAGGCTGCCTCAGAGCAATACGTCGTCTAATGACTAGTGGCAGATATGGTGGTGTCTTCCGTAGCTACAGCGGGCGCCCCGCTCTCAGCCACAACAAACATCCCAATCGCTCCGCCACATCAGCGTCGTGTACACAAAAGACAACTTAGTCTCGCATGTGGGCGGCGTCATTGGGTTACAAGGAGCTGTTAGTGTAGATCTGTGGAAATACTCCTTGATCAGTTTAGAGAGAGCGAGTTTTGTAGATATAGGGACGGAGGATCGGGTTCTTTTGAATTCTAGTCTTGGGCTTTTCATCTAGATTTCTTCTTGTGAACCTGGAACCAGCGCTTGACAACCTCTATATATACACTCTTGTACACATCTATAGCACCATGGCATCTCCGTCGGCGCAACCATCCAAAGCTGCCGAGGCCGCAGCAGAGGCCAGTGCCAACGCGTCGCCTCTGCCGCCGCCACCGCAGTATTCAGAATTCGAGGCACAAGAACACGCACAGGAGCAGTACTCGCAACAATATGTGAACCTGTACGCACAGCGCCCGGCGCCGACTGCGCAGACACAGCCGGCCCAGAATGTGCAAGAAGCACCACCACCAAGCTATGCGCCTCCACCGACAGCGCCTTACAGCTATATGCCGACTCCTAGCACTGGATTTGCCGCTCCTCCTGCGGCTGCCAAGGTGGAGCCGGAGCCGAGCGCCGGGCCCTCTTCCGGGACGTCGCCGGCACCGCCATCGTCGTCGTTGGGCAGGCCCAGCATGCGCGACCGTTTCTACCAGTGGACCGTCAAGGCCAGCGGGCCGATCAACAAGCTGACGAACAAGCTGGGCTCCGAGGCATTCTGGCCGTCGTCGCTGGACCTCGAATGCGACAAGGCCGCACGGATTCTGCAGTCGTTCTGCCGTACGCGTACCCCGGCCTCTGTATTCTCTGGCGATACCCGTCCCCGTGACTCCGATACTAACCTGACTCTTTCTGCAGACGACGGGTTCTACACAGGCGAACCGGCGACCGCGGCAGCACCCGGCCCCAAGGGCAAGCCGATGCGGTCGCTGGTCAAGATCCCGCCAGAGGTGATCCAGTCGGCCGTCGGCCTGGCCATCTTCACGACGTTCCGTACGGGCCTGCACATCTCGGGTGCCGGCGGGTCCGGCATAGTGGTCGCGCGGCTGGCGGATGGCGGCTGGTCGCCGCCATCCGGTTTCCTCGTGCACACCCTCGGCGCCGGCTTCCTGATCGGCCTCGATATCTACGACTGCGTGTGTGTGCTGCGGACGCCGGCGGCCCTCGAGGCGTTTACACGGCCCCGCGTGTCGCTCGGCGGCGAAGTCGGGCTCGTGGCCGGGCCGGTCGGTGCTGGTGGTGCCATCGAGGCCGCCCTGGCCAAGTCGGCCTCGCCTGTTTGGAGCTACATGAAGAGCCGCGGCTTCTATGCCGGCGTGCAGGCCGACGGCACCATTATCGTCGGGCGGCCCGATGCCAATGCCGAGTTTTACGGCCAGCGCGGCATCTCGGTCGCCCAGATCCTGCGGGGCCAGGTGCCGCCGCCGAAGCCGCCACGGCCGCAACAGCAATCCGGGGCCCCCGACAGCAGTGCCAAGACGCTGCCGCCGTGGCCCGTGGCAACACGACGCCTTATGGAGGTGCTCAAGGCCGCGGAAGGCCGCACTGATGTTGACGCGGCGGCAATGCAGGCTGCCAGCGCTGGACCGACTCCGGGGGATCTCGGGATGCACGACAACGATAAGGTGTTTGTGCCGGCGGACGACAAGCCGAAGGCGTGAGACAAGCTGGCGAGAGAGTGGGACTGTATAATGTATCACTGTATTATAGGCATGGGATGATAGAATATGGTGAATGGTAGAATCTGATAGAGCCATGAACGATAGTCGGAAGCACGCTACGCAGAATATAAAGGTGTGTGAGTACGATACTAAGACAGAGCGTACAGCGTCGAGCCTAGAGCGTAGAGGCTAGAGCATGTAGAGCACAAAGACATGAGCACGAACGACAAAACAGAACATACTACGACACCATGACAGAGTATGTAGCACCTGAGCTGATAGACCTGATGTAGTTACGCTACCATGACAGCCGAATGCTGGCTTGACTCTATTTCCCTCCGTCTCCGTCTCCTGTCTCCCGTCTCCCGCCTCGTCCACCCCCGTCCTTACAAGTACAGGCCTTCTGGCTCGCCCTCCTGCTTCGTGCGCAACACCCGCTCGCGCGCCGCGCGGAAATCGGCCATCTGCACCCGCATTCTGCGCTCCCGCAGTGCCATCAGACCAGCCTCCGAGCAGATGGCCTTGATGTCGGCGCCCGACAGGTCGTCCTTTTGCGCAATGAACTCCTCCAGGTCCACGTCCTCGTTCAGCGACATCTTGGACGTGTGCAGCGTAAAGATCTTGCGCTTCGTGTTCTGGTCTGGATTCTCAAACAGGATCTTGCGGTCAATGCGGCCCGGCCGGATCAGCGCCGGATCCAGCGTCTCGATCTTGTTGGTCGCCATGATCACCTTGACGTCGCCGCGGTCGTCGAAGCCGTCTAGCTGGTTCAGCAGCTCCAGCATCGTCCGCTGCACCTCGCGCTCGCCGCCCGACGTGGATTCGTACCGCTTCGTGCCGATCGCGTCAATCTCGTCGATAAACACAATCGACGGCGCGTTCTCCGCCGCCACCTGGAACAGCTGCCGCACCAGCCGCGGGCCGTCGCCCAGGTACTTTTGGATCAGCTCGCTGCCCACAATCCGCAAAAACGTCGCCGACGTCTGGTTCGCCACCGCCTTTGCCAGCAGCGTCTTGCCCGTGCCCGGCGCCCCGTACAGGATCACGCCCTTCGGCGGCTTGATGCCCATCTCCTCGTACAGCTCCGGGTGCAGCAGCGGCAGCTCCACCGACTCTCGCACCTCCTGGATCTGCGCCTCTAGACCGCCAATATCCGCGTACGACTCCGTCGGCGCCTTGTCCAGCTTCATCACGCTGACCAGCGGATCCGCGTCGTCCGTGAGCACGCCCACCACGCTGACGCTCTTGTGGTGCAGCAGCACGCTGGCCCCCGGTTCTAGTAGGTCCTTGTCCACAAAGCTCATGATGCTGACGTAGTACTCGGGGCCCGTCGTGCTCGACACAATCGCGTGGTCGTCGTCAATCATCTCCTCCAGCGTGCCCACCCCCATCGGACTGCCGCGCATGTCGTCCACTCGGCTGCGTTCGTCGGCCAGCCGGTCTCCGCCAGCTCCGCCGCCGGCACCCGCCGCGTCTAGATCTGACACCGGCGCGCTGCCGTCCTTGCTGGCTTTTGCTTTGCGCAGGCGCTCCTGGTTCTCCACGTATTCCTCTTCCAGCAGCAAGTGATCGTGGATGCGCTGCATCCGCAGCAGTCGCAGTTTGCATCGACTCGTCGGGAATACCGCCGGCAGCTTGGCCGCCGCGCTCGTGCCGCCTGCCTTTCTCTTCTTGCGCCCAATCCGCGTTGTTGGCCGCGGAGGCGGCTCGTACTTGGGCTTCTCCTTCTGTGACGCAAACAAGAACACAACCCATCAGCACTCAACCACTCTTCCTCTCATCGCCACATCCACCGCACCCTCCGAGCGCCTTCGTGCTCACCTTTTTGTCCTTGTCGTCGCGACTATCTCCCGAGCCGCTGCCACCACCGCCCATGCCCGACTGGTTTTGACCCTGTTGATGGACATTTGTTAGAACGTTGTCACAAACGGCGCCCTTGCCAGCCGCCCAAAATAAAGCCGCCGGCACATACCATATTGAGTGTCAACCCAAAGGCACTTCAACAAAACAAAAGAACAATGCACAAATGATTGTCTTTGTGCTTTCTGATCGTGCGTTGCTGGATGGAGACGGATGTGAAATGCTGGTGTGGATGAAAAGCAGAGGGATGGATGAGTTGGGTCTAAAAACGTAAGAGCTGGCCAGCTTTGGTTGCTGTGCTCTCGTAAACCACTCCAGGCGCCAGGGGAAACGCGACAGCAACTTACTGCCTTCCAGTGGCGCTAGTCCCATTCGGTCACGTGCAAGTACCACACAAAGTCTCAGCACCACTGAGCACCTAGGAGTATGTAGCTATCTGATAAAGAAGCGACAAGCTAATGCGATTACACGGTACGAAAATGTACAGGAGCGAGTAAGTAGCTACGAAGTACTCCGTACTTGCCTACTGGTACTGAGAAGGCGGGGCGTCCTCCCATTAGCTACTCGCTCGTATACTCCAAAATGACCTGTGCAACGTGAGGGGCGCAATAGGCACATGCTGATACACTGATACACTTCACCACTTGCCCAACTTCAGAGGAAAGAGCCGCCCAGTTCGGTTCTCGCAGACCGCTGCTTCCCCGCCGAACCACTCCTTCTACCTGTTTCTTTGCCATCGTTTTTGACGATCGAATGCGTGCGTTTTCCATCGACGCTGAATATTGCCCTATTCATTTTGTCTCTGTCTCTGCATCTTCACCCTGCCGCCCAGTCTTTTTAGTATTCGTCCTGGTCGGCAATAAGAGCCGTTGCGTCTTCTGGTAGCTTCGACGGCACCGTACGAGTTATTGCTTGCTAACGCAGCCAAAGGGATACCGTTCCTTTGCCCTTACTTTTTACCATTGCATAGCATATTTTGCCTCCGACATCTCATCATCTTCCGTTTGTTACCCTCTGAGTGTCGGCGTGTTCCAGCGGATCCGATCGATTAGCATCCGAACACTCGACGCCGGCTCCGGAAGCGGCCACAGAATACTTCTTCCTTCCTATCCTGCCTACAAATAGTCGGTTGGCACCGAAGCAAACTGCCTTCCCCAAGGCAAAGAAAACGAATGCCAAGGCCTACATTCGAGGCCTGAATACGAATAGACAACCTGTCTCGGTGGCCCATTTCGCCCCTCAGCCAGGCTTCCCACCCCTCTGGCAGGCTTAGAGACCTAGATATTCCACCTTCGCTTCTGCTGCCCCAACCCCTCTCAGCCTCATTTTTCTCGAACGGCCCACTACAAGAACCGAAACTACGCCAGCATCTCTTCTTCCAGTCTCCGACAGAACTCTTTTCTGTCTTCTGACTTATCTGAACCAGAAACAGCAACATCCAACGCGAGAAATAGCACACCGATTCTTTGCCGGCCGGACATCTCCGAGCCATTCTCTCTTCGACTCCTCAATCTCTCTCTCTCTTGTTTGCTTTCTCCCCCCCAGAATACATCCCGCAGCCATGTCTTCGCCCAGGGAGCGCCGTATAGCGAAGGAGCTGCACGACATCAACCAGGACAAGGACTCTTCGGGCGTCTTTGCCCATCCGGTTGATAGCTCCAACCTGCTGCACCTTAAAGGCACTATCCCCGGCCCGCCCGAGACTCCCTATGCTGGTGGCACATTTGCCGTCGACATCCAGATCCCCGAGATGTACCCCTTCAAGTCCCCCATAATGAAGTTCGACACCAGGATATGGCACCCCAACATCAGCAGCCAGACGGTGAGTCCTCACACAACAGCCATAATTCCACGATCCTGGACACGGGGGACATATAGCTAACAGGTGGCTTTCTGCATGTAGGGCGCTATTTGCTTGGATACTCTCGGCTCCGGTTGGTCCCCGGTCGGCACGATCAAAGTGGCTCTGCTGTCTCTGCGCATGCTCCTCGAATCCCCGAACCCCAAGGACCCCCAGGACGCCGAAGTGGCGAAAATGCTGATGGAGGACCCCGAATACTTCGATGTCGTGGCTCACGACTGGGCAGTGCGTTTTGCCGGAGCACCGCGAGTCAAGCCGCCGCCGGGCCAGTTCACGCGGAAGCAGGGCGAGAAGAAGCAGGATGATCCCACTAGGTCCGTATCTGCCTCTCCGTGAGCATTCGGACTACCATCAACTAACTCTATTTATTTTGCCTATTTGTAGGTACCAGGGATACAATAAGAACCTTATCGACCGGTTTGTGAACATGGGATTCGAGCTGGATGCCGTGGTCGAGGCCTTTATGTTCGTCGGAATCGACCGCAACGGCGGAGACGACTACGAGCTTGAGGAGGCATACATGGGCGATATCACTGCCCGGCTGCTCGGCGAACAGTGAGGGAGAACTCACTGGCAAATTGCCCCAGATTCCCTTGCATTCCCTTCCATTCCCTTCCATTCCCCTGTTACTACTCCTGCTTTTACGTTTACCGTTTCTCAAGGTAGTGTGCTGTCATTGGTTTCTGGCGTACCGGCTGCATATTCATTTTCATGCTCATTTGGTTTCACGCGCTAGGCCCGACATCACGCGGCTCTGTTGCGCGCTTTGCATAGCTAGTCATTGTCACGTATTAGTCCTTTGAATCTTACTAGGTAGACGCAACGTACATGTGTCTACAACACTACCTGATCGATGCAGACCAGATACGACGTGACAACCGTGAGATGAAGAACAGAAAACCATGGAGACAAGGGAAATAGATAGTTGGAAAATGCACCACATGTAAACTTTGTAGCCCAAGACATCGCCGGGACCTTCTGCCGTTCTAGCCTCCCTTCCCGTCTATACAAAACAACAAAGGAGATCATGGGGGCAAGACAAATATATATGAGGAGAAACGAGGAAGCAATAAGCAAAAGCGACGAAGAAAAGGCCCTTCCGCCTCTACTGGCGCTTGTCTTCTGATATCATGTACAGCTGTAGTTCGGATCTGTGCGTCCATGCCGTCGTACTAACCACCTCTCCTACTGAAACGCATCTCGTTCCACCCAGACATAAACATGGAAAAGAAGCCGTGAAAAGAGGGAACAAGAAACAAGAGGGAGATGACAGGAAGACAGGGAGAGAGAGACAATGCCGACAGTCCAAGGTATAATATCTCCGCGATTACAAACGGCGGGTCAAGGCCTTGTCCTTTCTCTCTGAATCCGCGTTCCGTGAACCCCCCCCCTCCACGTCCCACGTCCCCTCTCATGAGCGTGCAAATCAAAAAGCACGCTTACAGCAGGTCGCGGCGCACAAACTCGTCGCGCAGGGCCTTGCCGAGACCGGCGGGCGACCGCTCGACGACGACGCCAGCAGCCTCGAGGGCCTTGATCTTGGAGTCGGCGCCGCCCTTGCCGCCAGAGACAATGGCACCAGCGTGGCCCATGCGGCGGCCGGGGGGGGCAGAGATGCCGGCAATGAAGGAGACGACGGGCTTGCCGCCGTTGACGGTGTTGTTCGCGAGCAGGAACTCGGCAGCGTCCTCCTCGGCGGAACCGCCAATCTCGCCAATCATGATGATGCCGTCGGTCTCCTCATCGGCCAAGAAGACCTGCAGGCAGTCGATGAAGTTGGTGCCGCTGAAAGGGTCGCCGCCGATGCCGACGACGAGCGACTGGCCCAGGCCGGCTAGGGTGGTCTGGTTGACGGCCTCGTAGGTCAGGGTGCCGGAGCGGCTGACGATGCCGATGCGGCCGCGCTTGTGGATGAAGCCGGGCATGATGCCGATCTTGCACAGGCCGGGGGCAATGATGCCGGGGCAGTTGGGGCCGACCAGGCGCGTCTTAGACTGGGTCTTGAGCATGCCGGTGATGCGGAGCATGTCTATGGAGCTGTTAGTGGGATGGATCTAGCGTAGCCTTCCGAGCTTGCCGAGGCCGAGGTCGCCGAGGGAGGAGGGGGAGCAGGAGTAGGAGGAAGAGGGGGATGACGACGACGACGAAAAGGAAGAGGACGAATACACACCATGCTGGGGAATACCCTCCGTAATGCAGACAACGAGGGGGATCTCGGCGGCGATGGCCTCCTCAATACCGGCAGCAGCCACAGGTGGGCTGGAAGACGTTAGCTCTGAGACGAGAACGAGATGCTGCTAGATCGTACTTACGGCACGAAGATGGCTGTAGCGGTGGCGCCGGTCTCCTTCACGGCCTCGGTGACGTTGGCGAAGACGGGCAGGCCGAGGTGTGTCGAGCCGGCCTTCTTGGGGTTGGTGCCGCCGACGACCTTGGTGCCTGGAAAGTTAGTTTCGAGGATGCAGGAAAATAACAGCCCCCCTGCCTCGTCCACCTATTCGCTCAGCAGAGCTCTCCTTCTCCGTCAAACTCACCATAGTCAATGGCCTGCTGGGCGTGGAAGCTGCAATTCAGACATGGTTAGCCACGATGATGTGCTCTGGAGCTGTTTCTTATCGGCCGCCGCCCCGGTCCGTTGTCTCAATCTCTCCCCCCATTGGAGCTACCGCCAGTCTCCTCCACCCCTCCTTTTGCCTCCTCGGCTTGCTTCCTGGCTCTTGTTCCCGGTATGTCCAGGACGCGCCATCACAGTGCAATGAACCATTGCACTCGTGGCCCGTCTCCATCTCCATGCTTTTCTTTATCGCCCATCACTCCTCGCCTACCGCCCATCGCCCACCGCCTCTCTAATCCCCACAGATCAGATGTGCCACACTTACGTTCCCTGCTTGCCGGTGAAGCCTTGGTAGATGACTTTTGTGTCGCCGTTGATGCGGAGGTTGCCAATGGTTGCGGCGTAGGGGTTGGTCACGGCGCTGTAGGAGCGGCGGGAGGCCTGGCGCAGCAGCGACGGCCGAGCACACCGAGAGAAAGCCTGCATGTTGTCTAAATGTGCCTCACCAAAAAGAAGAGGGGCTAAGATGAAGAAGAGGAAGAGGAGGGGAGGGAAAAGAGAGGAAAAGGGAAAAGGAGGAGGAAGAGAAAAATGCAAGAGAGCGAGGGGGATAACAGAATAAAAAAGGGTTGGCAAGGTGGCCGTGAAGCTGTAGCAGAAAAAGGAAGGCAGAATGCAACGCGGTCGGCGGTTGTCAAGCTGCGGTCAATATGAAACGGGCGTGCTGGAAAATCCCGATATGACGACGATCGGAGGCACAGAATGGCCGTAGTCGTGGAATTTTGTGCAAGCTCGGTGGTGCTGGGCCTGGTTGTGGTTGCCCTGTCCACAACGGCGGCTTTTTTCTAGCGCGCTATGTTTTTTCCCTTCCACTACAGGCGCTACAGAGCTTCTTGTTTTAGGGGGCAGCCCCCCAAACCCGCTATGCTGGCCAGCCGTAAATGTCGGTAAACGGAAAAGCACGGGTCCTCGGTATAGGAGGGGCCGCACCCACGGTTCAGGCGACGCCACAGGCCAAGCCACAGAGGGCCCTAAGGCGGTGAGGCGCTGAGCGGCAGCAGGTGGTGGGCTGGCCCCGTAGCAATATCAGGCCGCCCATTGGCCAGGGCAGAAAAAAGTAGCCCCACTGTTTGTGAGTGCATCTTACAGGCGTTGCTTTCAACTACATGAAAACCCAAAAAAGGTCCAGGCAACGACGACAACCACACAGCTTAGATGTCGACGACTACGGTGACCACGACGGCGAAGCGGACCAAAGAGGCGCTGCCTCCAGAGAACGAGAGGTTCCTGCGGTGCTGCGCAGACATTGCGCATGCGTTGATCGAAGACTTCGAGGCAGCGGCGAAGAACCCGCAGCGAGCAGCACGAGACATCAACCTCAACAGTTTGCGGTCTAAGTATGCACGCAAGCACCGGGTCAACGGTGTGCCGCCGCTGACAGCCATTATTGCGGCGGTGCCGGAGCACTACAAGAAATACATACTGCCGAAGCTGGTAGCGAAGCCAATTCGTAAGTGGGGAAGAAGAGGAGAGGAGAGGAGAGGAGAGAGGAGAAGGAATAGAAGAGAAAAGAGAGAAAGAAGAGCAGTTGGTTAGTTCGATACTAATGCTACGCAGGCACATCGTCGGGTATTGCCGTGGTGGCGGTGATGTGCAAACCGCACCGGTGCCCACACATTGCATACACGGGCAACATCTGCGTGTACTGCCCCGGCGGCCCCGACTCGGACTTCGAGTACAGCACACAGTCGTACACGGGCTACGAGCCAACATCGATGCGGGCGATCCGGGCGCGATACGACCCGTTCGAGCAGGCACGAGGCCGCGTGGACCAGCTCAAGGCGCTGGGGCACTCGGTGGACAAGGTGGAATACATCATCATGGGGGGCACCTTTATGTCGCTGGCAGAGTCGTACCGGGAGAACTTTATCGCCCAGCTGCACAACGCGCTGAGCGGGTACCAAACGTCCAACGTGGACGAGGCGGTGACAGCGGGCGAAATGAGCGGGACGAAGTGCGTGGGCATCACGATCGAGACGCGGCCGGACTACTGCCTGCAGCCACACCTGTCGAGCATGCTGCGGTACGGATGCACGCGGCTGGAGATCGGGGTGCAGTCGCTGTACGAGGACGTGGCACGCGACACGAACCGCGGACACACGGTGGCGGCGGTGGCAGAGACGTTTTGTCTGGCCAAGGACGCGGGGTACAAGGTGGTGAGCCACATGATGCCGGACCTGCCGAACGTGGGGATGGAGCGCGACCTGGACCAGTTCCGGGAGTACTTTGAGAGCCCGGCGTTCCGCACAGACGGGCTCAAGATCTACCCGACGCTGGTGATCCGCGGGACCGGGCTGTACGAGCTGTGGCGGACGGGCCGGTACCAGAACTACACGCCCAACGGGCTGATCGACCTGGTGGCACACATCCTGGCGCTGGTGCCGCCGTGGACGCGCATCTACCGGGTGCAGCGCGACATTCCGATGCCGCTGGTGACGTCGGGCGTGGAGAACGGCAACCTGCGCGAGCTGGCGCTGGCGCGGATGCGCGACTTTGGCACGTCGTGCCGCGATGTGCGCACGCGCGAGGTGGGCATCAACGAGGTCAAGCACAAGGTGCGGCCGAACCAGGTCGAGCTCGTGCGCCGCGACTACGCGGCCAACGGCGGGTGGGAGACGTTCCTGGCCTACGAGGACCCCAAGCAGGACATTCTCGTGGGTCTGCTGCGGCTGCGGCGCTGCTCGGCGCGCTACACCTTCCGCGAGGAGCTCACCGGCCAGCCCACCAGCCTGGTGCGCGAGCTGCACGTCTACGGCACCGCGGTGCCCGTGCACGCGCGCGATCCCAAAAAGTTCCAGCACCAGGGCTTCGGCACGCTGCTGATGGAGGAGGCGGAGCGCATCGCGCGCGACGAGCACGGCAGCGAGAAGCTCAGCGTGATCTCGGGCGTCGGCGTGCGCAGCTACTACGCGAAGCTGGGGTACTGGCTGGACGGGCCGTACATGAGCAAGTGGTTGGATGGGCGGAGGGGGCCGGAGGAGTAGAGCGCGGGCAGACCAGAAGGCCCGACTCCGACAAAAAGCGCCGGGGCCTCGAGGTGTGAGCGAGAAGATGCCGAGTTGTCTGCAGAGTGCAGAGTGCAGAGAGGAAGCACCAGCAACATCCCGCCATCGTGTGTGGCTGTTGGCTGTCAAACCATGGCGTGGACAACCATCGCACTTCACATCGCAGACTGCGTGGAGCAGACACAGCCACACGACGTCCGGTACCCAAAACGGCATGTCGCCGAGCATAAAAGAAACAGTGCCACAGCACACCAAAGCTCAGCTCGAGCGCTAGCTACCATGGTTGTGGCTACCATCTGGGCGGACAAAAAAGCAAAGAAGCAAAGAAGCACAGGGGTCTTGGCACGGCTGACAGGACTTCCAGCATCGTGGACCTTGTCCTCGTAGGTTCGAGTAGGTAGGCTTTTTCACAGGCAACAAGGGAGAGATCGCCATGCACGCAGCGTGAAAAAGACGAGAACAGGCCAATGGCGATGGCCGGAATGCAGGCCAACCCACCAGGCCAAATTAAACTATGAATAGTGCCTCCACCATGCCAACCTAAAAGCATAAAAAGTGCCCACCCAGTTGGGGAGCGGTGGGTGGCTGTGAGCAGGGAGCTGAAGAATAATGAATCAACAAAATGCAATAAATGCAATAAATGCAACAAATGCAACAAATGTAAAAATACTGAAATTCAAAGAATGCAAGGAGATGCTACGGGCACATGAACTTTAAAGAAACCGGAAACAAAGGACGAGGAGAGGCGAGAATCCTTCGCGCAAAACCGAGGCATGTTTAATGAGGGGATTGCCAAGGCCCGGTCACTCCCCATGCGGGATAGCTGCTAGTGGAATGAGCAGCTCGGGAAGCAGATACGGGGAGTACGAGGTACGGGCAGAGATACGAGTAGTGTACGAGGAGCCGATGCTGTGGCGTGCGGCTGGCCCTGGTATTTACGACGAATGCGAGGTCCGAAGCGGGTTTAGCGTATATGCAAGCGTCGACAGCCTCTCTGGCGTGAGCTAGATGGATGTTGTGACAGAGTCTGGCCGTGGACGGCGTGCCTACGAGTGCGCTCGTGGCCAATCCTATGTACACAGTCGTGGCGACGGGTAAACGAGCTCAGCGTTCCGCGCAAGCTGGTATTTGTCGAGGGTCGTATACAAGACCCGAGACGAGTACCGTATAGGATGAGTATCGTATACAAGAACCACGACGAGTACCGTATAAGATGAGTATCGTATAACGAGTACCGTATACAAGATGAGTACCGCAAACTTCATGTCGACACCCCGTCGATCGTGTCCCTCGTGTCTGCAGACCCGGTCCGTCTCCACGAAGACCACTACAGAATCGGCTGGTGGCTTGGCACAGGCAGCTCTGTTGTGAGTAAGGAAGCCGTTGCTAACGACAGCCAGCTGGCGTCTATTTGTACGTGAGCCCATCGTCGAGGCCAGCCCCCCAGTGTCCGGCCTGCGTAGTTTCTCCGTAGACAGCTTGTGCTTGTGCCTGTGCTTGTGCTTGTGGTCAGCGAAGGCTTGCGACTGCCATCTCTACCGTGGACATCTGGACTCGAACCCATTCGAACACCATCATGCGCTCTTCTCTCGTCGTCGGCCTCGTCGCCGCCGTCCAGGCCGTGCGCTTCTCGCCCAAAGAAGGCGCCGCCGTGCAGCGCTCGCTGCCGCTGCCGACGAACGCGCTCCAGTTCGACCACGGCGACTTCCACTACGTGGTGGTGCCGCCGATTGTGGGCTCGGCGCCGAGCAAGAAGCCCGGGCTGCCCGTGGGCGAGTCCAAGGCCGTGCTGGACCGGCGGACGGTCGTGGATGTGCTGCTGAACCGGCGGCAGAGCTGTCGGGCGGGCACGGGATACTGCAGCAGTAAGTGCCCGACGACTCTTGGATGCACCGTCATGATTGCCTTGGCCATCCATCTCCCATCCATCCATACCCCCCAGCCATACGCACACTAACCACCCAGGCTTTGGCCGGTGCTGCGACCTCCAGTACGACTGCTGCTCGTACGGCTACTGCATCGAGCCCGCCGACACGTGCTGCCCCGACGGCCCGTGTGCGGCCGGCCGCGATTGCTGTCGCGACGGCTGCATGCCCCAAGGCGACCAGTGCTGCCGGGACGGCCTGTACTGCCCGCGCGGCAACAACTGCTACCTCATCGCCGGCATCTCCGGCTCCGTGTGCTGCACCGACGAGAAGTGCACCGCCCACGTCAGCGACGGCAGCACCATCTACCGCACCACGTCGACGTCGACACGGCGCACCACGACCGCTCCGCCGGCGCGCACTACCACCGAGGTCGAGTACGAGGACTACTACTTCACCATCACCTGGACCTACTACTACTACTACTGGACCTACATTGAGATCACCCGCTCCTACGTCACCTGGAGCATCGAGCGCGAATCCACCACCTTTGACGTTACGGCCACCGACACCGCTGCTGCGTTTGCCACCTTTTCCGACATCTCCGCCACCTTTACGCCGCCGCCCGCGCCGTCGGACGCCGACACGTCTCTGTCCTCGCTCGTCGGCACCACCTTTACCACCGACCTGGACGGCGACAGCGACACCACCTCCAGCACGCGGACGCGCACCACCCAGACGACCACCTCGCGCTCGTCGACGACCACGACGCCCGGCGCTGTGGCCGGCGGTGGCAGCAGCGGCGGCAACAGCGGCGGCAGCACGTCCGGAGCCGTTGGCAGCAGCAACGCCGCACTGGCGTGGCTGTTGACGGCCGGTGTGGCCTCGGGCGTGCTGATGGTGGTTTTGTAGGTGGCCGAAGCTGGACTAGTGGACTGGGACGGAGCGGACGAGGGCAGCGCCGAGGACTCGGTGCTCTAAATAACGCAATAATGTAATACCGTAGCTGTATATATCTAGTGCTATCTGCCGTCTGTTGCCTTCTCGAATTACTCAGTGCGTCCGAATTACTGAGTCGTCCGAATTACTGAGTCGTCCGAATTACTGAGTCGTCCGAATTACTCCCGGCGCGTCCGTACTCCTAGTTGCGCCCCCATTTTACTCCTGCGGTGCCTCCCCGAACGGATAGTTGAACTTGAGCAGCCCGTTCAGCCCTCCGACCCAGCCGTCGTCGTCCTCCAGCAGCACGCCGCCTGTTCCGGCCCCGGCCCCGGCCTCGGCAACCGCTCCGGCCCCGGCTCCGGCCCTCGTTCGTCCCGGATCACCCCGGCGCGGCGCCCGGATCACACACGGCACACCGCCGCGCCAGCTGGTGCCGTCCGGACTGCGCGTCACCATCTCGCCCTCGACGCGGACCTCCATGCCGATGCCCACGCCGACGCCACGCCGGCCGCGGCGCTGGCCGTCGATGCTCAGCTCGAGCTCGCGGCCACGATTGCGCGGGCTGAGGCGCAGGCTGACCCGGGTCTGCAGCGGCAGCACGAGCGGCCGGAAACTGAGGCTCCGCGGGCAGATGGGCGTGATGAGCAGCGAGCCGACCAGCGGGTGGATAATCGACCCGCCGGCACTGAGCGAGTACGCCGTCGAGCCCGTCGGCGTGCTGACCAGGATGCCGTCGGCCACGGCCTCGGTCAGAAAGTGGTTGTTGAGGAAGATGTCGATCACGGTGAGGTGCGGGTGCGGTCCGCGGTGGATGAGCAGCTCGTTGATCGCGTGGAGGGGGGGGGAGGGCGGTGTTTCTGTCGGGCCCTGCTCTCTCGGGCTGTCTTCGCACACGCCTCCGCCCCCTGTCCCCTCTGCGTCGGCCTCGTCTCCCACGTCCGCCAGCAGCTCGCTGTTGATATTTCGCCCGTCCTGGTCGTAGACGCCCACCTTGAGCCGGTGCCGCAACAGCATCCGCGACGCCCGCTGCACCCCCATGCTTTGTCCGCGCACCCCGCCCCAGCCCGCCGCCGCCGTCTCCGCACTGCTTCCGGGCGCGGCGTCCTCGGTCCGCCGCAGCGCTGCCTGGGTGTGTGGTCCCACCAGATCGTCCACGGCCACGCCGCTGCCGCTCATGTACACCTCGCGCCACGCCCGCTTGTACTCGTCAAACTTCCACTCGCCCAGAAACCCGAGCGTGCCCATGCTGAACGACAGAATCGGCGGCACGCTCGGCTCCCGCGCAAACAGGCTGGCGGCTCGCAGAATGGTGCCGTCGCCGCCGAGCGCCACCACCACGTCGATTTTGCCGGGAAGGGGGGAAGACGACAACAACGACGACGCCACCGCATACGCCGGCTCTGGCAGCTCGTTGTGGACCGCCTCGGCCACGCGCGGCTCAAACACCAGGTGCAGCCCCGGGTAGTTGCGCTGGAGATGCTGCGCAAACGCCACCGCCGACCGCAGCACCTGAGGCGCCAGCAGCTTCGGCATAATGAGCACGTTGCGCGGCGCCTGCGGCCATCGCAGCGTCAACAGCGACGACGCCGCGCTCTCGTCGTACCGCGGCTCGATGCGCCCGGGCAGCGCGGCCACATCGCGGATTTCTCGGCGCGCCGCCGTCGTGGAAAAGAACGGGCCGCAACGTCGGACTCGGTTTTTGAGTCCGGTTCTGGCTCCGGTTCCGGCTCCGGTTTGGAGTCCGCCTCCGGGTGCTCCCATTCTGCTCCCCCTCCAGATGCACCCACCCCAGTGCGCCACGGCCTGGCTAGCCATGCACGAGGCTTCGTTGCCGCACGCGGGCCCTCTCCGTTCTTCGCGCTGTCGTATCGTATCTTATCGTGTGCCCAAAATATAGCCCGTATCGTCGCCAGGCAGCATTCTGGCGCGTCGTTGAAGGGCACGGCTCGGGCCCGGCTCGGAGGCGGCCGTAGATACGCGGCAGGCAGCAGCAGTTACGCTCTCACAGGGAAACGCCATGAGGCTGTGTTCGCGCCATCATAATGCAATGTGGTGCAAAATCCGTTGATGCTTGGGATGCTTGGAATGCTAGACGGACCAAGCATTCAGCGCATATTGCTCTGGGCTTTAGCGGGTCCGCCAGCTGGCTGCCAGCGGAGACAGTCACATGTTCCCCCGGCTAGCGCCAAAGGGCAACTGCGCAGCTCACTACAGGAACAGGTCCCGTGCCAAGCTGGTCCGCCGGCAGCAGCTGCCTGACTCCAGTCAATCCCACCTGCCCAGAAACACCGGTTCTGCCACCGAAGCTGCAGCTGCCTGCCTGGCACTTGCCGTTCTGCATCAGATGATGTAGGCCCTCCAGCGTGCCTCCAGCTTCGCGACATTTTGACCTCGCTGCCTTTGGCCTCCTTTTTCGCTTGTTCCCTCCCTTGTCGCATTTCTCGCATTGAACATCATACACGCATGCCCTTGCCGCTACCCCGGCCCAAGCTTACCCCAGCCACCGAGCTACCACAGCTTCTTACCCCTCCATTTGCATCTCACCTCGATTCTCGACTCGCTCCTTTCTCCCTCTTTCGCCTTCGTTGACGCCTTTTTCTCCTTTGCATCCTGCCAAGGCCGCCCGGGTGGCCTCTCTGTTCTTGTTCTTGCTTTCCTCCCTCTTCCCTTCTCCCCCTCGAGTCTGCCTCTTACCTTCTCCCCCATTCCTCCCTCTCCATGGCTTCTTCCACTCGCCTTTAACCTTTGACCCCAGCGGCCTCCTCTCTCCCTGTCTCTTTTTTTCCTCTCTCTTCCCTCTAGCTGCGCTTCTGCAAACACCACTCCCTGCGTTTGCGCTGCCTGTTTTGTCAACGCTCCACGCATCTCGCTACTCACGATAAGCATATCTTAGCTGTTATTTCTATCACAGAGCTGTACAGTACTCTTCCCTGCCCGGCCCGCCATACACGACGTCTCAGCAGTTTTTTCAGCTCTTTCGCCAGCCAATACAATCAATCAAAAGCCAGGGACAGAGAGCTCCAGACCGAGCAGCTCTGCCTGGCATCATTCCAACATGTCCAGCGAAGTTCGCCAACGCGCCTCTGCGGCCGTCGCATCGTCCAATGGAGATGCCTCTTCAGCGTCGCAAACAGCTTCCGATCTCGCCTCCACCCCAAGCGCAAGCTCAAGTTCAAGCGCACACCCCTCGGGCAAAGTGAAGCATGGCCGGGGTATGCAGTTTTTGCGCAGCTTGTCCTTCCTGCTCTTCTTCTTGACCGGAGTCTCCACGTATGCATCCCCTGGTTCTGCTTTCTTCGTCCCTATTGATCCCGCCAATACTTACTCTCTGCAGCGTCCACGTCACCCAATGGATCGGCGCGCCTCTCTACTGGATCAACCGCGACCTCTTTGACTCCTACATGGCCGTCACCAAGCAGTCTTTCGGCCTCCTCATCACTGCCATGACCTACTTGTGGGGTCCCACCACTATTCGCATCAGCGGCGACGAGTCTGTCGCTGGCCAGATCCGCCAAAATCGCGACGGCCGTGTCGAATTTGCCTTTCCCGAGCGACTCGTCCTCATGGCCAACCACCAGGTGAGGATACAATGACAGAAGGGGAGGAAAAGAAAGGAGAGGGAGAGGAAAAGAGGAGAGAGGGAGAGGAAAAGAGAAGAGAGGAAGAGGAAAAGAGAATGAAGGGGGCGGAGGGGACAGAGAGTGAGCGAAGCAGCAAGAGAGGAGAAGACACAGGAAATCCCGGAACTGGCACAAAGCTAACAGATCCTAGATCTACACAGATTGGCTCTATCTCTGGTGGGTTGGTTACGCCAACAGCCCCCACATGCACGGATACCTTTACATCATCCTGAAAGAGTCCCTCAAATATGTTCCCATTCTCGGCCCCGGAATGATGTTCTACGGCTTTATCTTCATGTCTCGCAAGATGGCCGTTGACCAGCCCCGACTCGCCCACCGCCTCCAGAAGCTCAGGACGCTCCACACGGCTCCCGACGGCCGCCAACACTTGGATCCCATGTGGCTCTTGCTCTTCCCCGAGGGCACCAACGTCTCCGCTAATGGCCGTGTGAAGTCTGCCAAGTGGGCTGCCAAGCTCGGCATCCGCGACCCCCAACACGTCCTGCTGCCCCGAAGCACTGGCATGTTCTTCTGCCTCAACGAGCTCAAGGGCTCCATTGACTACATCTACGACTGTACTGTCGCATACGAGGGAATTCCGTACGTAATCCACCCCCTTGTTCTGTCCTTTCAGCTGGCAACATGCTAACTCTCACCACAGCCGCGGAAAGTACGGGGAAGACTACTTCACCCTGTCCAGCACCTACTTCCAGGGCCGACCCCCCAAGTCCGTCAACTTCCACTGGCGCCGCTTCCGCGTGGCCGACATCCCCTTGGACGACGCCGAACAATTTGACCTGTGGCTGCGTGATCGCTGGTACGAGAAGGACGCTATGATGGAGACCTACTTGACCACCGGCCGCTTGCCCCCATCCCCACCCTCTGTTGTCGACAGCAAGAGCGCGAACACCAAAAGCATCGACAACAGCCCATACATCGAGACCCAGGTCCGCACCCGCTATCCCTGGGAGGTTCTCAAGGTCTACTCGGTCTTGGCCACCACCGCTCTCATTGTATACCAAATCGTCAAGTTTTGGCGCCGATTCACGGGTGCAGCGTAATCGTGGCTGCTATACCTATGAATGTGATGAACACAAACACCTAGATCCTGGCATGAGGCGTTGTGGCGTGAGGGGTTGTTGATCAGAGTTCTGTGAGCTCCCTTTCTCACAGAACAAAACCACGATCTGTAACGGGGCTTTTTTTGTCTTAGACTGGCTACTATTTTTGGTTAATGACACTGTTTTGGCATTATTTGTTTTGGTTGTTCGAGTTATGTGCCCTTTGCCCTTTTCCTAATGATAGCATACGAAATGCAGTGCTCTCCACAGCCGCCTGTATTCCTAGGAGGTTTGCTTACCACGTGGTTCTAGTTCTGGTTTCCTGTTATCTTGCATGTTTTATGTGTTGTTCGGCAGTACCCCTACGGTTCTTCCTGAGAGCGGTTTTTCAATGGTGTGGCGTAACAGCGTGAGATCTTGCTCACGAGCAGGCTATGGAGAGATATACAGTTTCCAAATACTACGACTATCACTCGATGTATACAAAACCCGTCAAGTAGGAGCCGTATACTTGTTCATGCCATTGGCTAACGTCTAGGCTCTTACTCTTCTTCTACGTGGCTGATTTTTCTACAGTCTTATCCCAGCGCTTTTTCAACACCTTACCAAATACACGGGAACACCGATACTTACATTCATAACTCGACAAACGTCACATATCGAATTATAGTTGACTCAGAGCCGTTTCCGCCTAACCTTGGCACACTGTGACGGGAGGAAGTAGTCTTGTACGACAACACTAAGAAAGGCCCAAGTTGAAATAGCAAAGGCTTCTAGCCATGAACATGCATCCAGGTACTCGGATGTAGCCCGTATCTATGAAAAGGGGCAAATCGCAAGACCTAATAATCATAAAACAGCTAGATGCGGTAGGTGGTACAAACAAAATCAAAAGTATAAAAAGTAAATTTGCCTTATGCCGATGGCCATGATATATTTAGTTGCACTGGATCACTGGAGGTGAAGAAATGAAAGAGGTGGGGGGGTAGGCAACCGGGAAGAGTCGACTGATATATGGCATTAAGTAGAAAAAGGGCTGGCAACACGAGGTCAGAATCAATGTTCACGTTTAAATGAAGCAAATTAAGGCCTAAAGCTTTGATTTGCCAAAGGGGCAAAGTAAAATATCACCAAATGCCGAAATGGGGGCAAATTGACGGGAACTAACTAAGCCTCGCGGAAGTACCCAAGCCAATGCATACGCCGCTACCAGCTAGTTTCCGTGTGGGTGAATATTGGTGATACCCTGTCCCATGCCCCGACGGCATTTTACTATAATATTCCTCAATAGGAGCAAAACAGTAGAAGACGTCAATATGAGAATAAACTGGTCGGATTGAGGCGTATGTTGGTGATGTTTTTTCGTCTCCTTCACCCGGGTCTGAGCGAGCCTACCGACCAGATACAGGACAGAATCAAGAGTTTTCGTCGGCTGCCATGGCCCGGAAAATACTAATATCAATATATATATAAATGTATATTTAAAAATCAAAATTCCAACCAAAAGTACCGAAAGACACCTTGGATATCAGCACTGATTGCAGAAGGTACCATTTTGACCGAAACCTGAGAGACATAAATAAGGTACACACCACAAAACTGAATTTTCCACTGTAACGTCAGCTGTAAAAAGAGGTTTATAGTGGCAGAGGTTGATTGGTGGAGGTGCCACGCGACAAGCAGGACTGTCACATCCACCATGTCGGCGTTTCTACACCACATCAAGGTACATCAACAATAGTAATAAGCTACCTGGCAATTGTACTGTCTGTATTTTCTGAATGAATAGTGACATCGTCAAAATAGGTTCACTGACCATTAGCGAACCCACTACGGAGACACGAACTCGTTTATTCAAGTATATATATATGTGTGTATGCTAACAGAAACCACAAGCAATTAAAGCAACCAACCAGCGGCCATACAAACACTGTCATCATCATTAAAAGTACGAGAAAAATAGGACTAAAAGAGTAATTATACTCGTAGCTGGCAATCGATGGCAAATAGAAAGGGGGTAAAATTAGGGCTGGGTGGGCGCTCTCGGGATAATATGGAAAGATAAGAAGGGTGAAAGGAAAAAAAGGACCGCCATAATATACACTCAACTCGACCGGCACCATTCTGCGACAAGCAAACCTTAAAATCTATGTGAGCGAGTATGTCCATGGAGATGGGACGGGCTTTATTACTCTCAGGATTCGACAGCAAGAAAGAAGGGTGGTGAATTTGGTGTGCTGAGGCCGCGGCTGAGCGATATTCATTGTAATACTTTTCCCACAGCAAGCAGAGCACCGCTTAGGATTTTTTGTTTTAGGCTTTTTTTCTTCTTTGGCCCTATCGCCTTAGGTGGCAATAAGAAGAGAGATGTGATATGTATTTGAGCCGCTCCTGTACGATCTGGGCTACCCCTTACACAGCCTGAGGCCGACCTTTGCGTACTGGTCTGTTCCTGGTCGTTGATGAATGCACAGACGAAACCTTCCAACAACTGGCAGAGTACCCCATCGGCCTGTTTTTGATATCTTTCTTGTCTCTCCCATCTTTCCCATTAAGGACCTCATTACCTCGGCTTGTAGGTACCTCTCCTTTCTCTTGTCTCTCTCCTTGTCTCCCCTTTTTTTCCCCTGCCTCTCTCCTCTGACGCTTTAGATCCCTTCTCGACGACTTCGATGTTCTCCATGACACGCTGACTCCGTACATACGCTCTTCGGCCACATTCTTGTCGTTTCATCGCGATTATATGGCCACGTATGAGGAGGCTCTGCGGAAAGTGCGGCTATAAAGACTCGTTCCCGTACCGGGACCGGGGAGCGATGCTGCCAACATGGATAAGTCGCCGGGTTTGATGGCTCGGAAACGTCGCTCGGGGGAAACGGAGAGTACACCGGTAAGTACCGGTCGCAGATCGGGTTCGGGTCACACGGCGGATCGGGCGGTGGCTGTGTCAAAAGGAGACCGTTATCGAATTCCACGGTCGATATCGGCCCGTTCGAAGCGGCCAATCCGCTCAAATACAAACCGCGGTGTTTGAAGCGCGATCTCAACAGACATCTGCGCCCAATGAGCATCGCTGCGTAACACCACTCAGCCCATCCTTGACAGCCCCAACGTAGAGATCTTCCAAGCCGTGCTCCAGGCCGATGGCCGGTACCCAGAGACCCAGGGGCTCGGCCTGGCTGCCCACAGCGGCGACCACTATGCCATCAGCGGCGATCCCGGAGGTGATTTTTATTTCTCGCTGGTCGAACCTGGGTTTTATCTGCACCACACCACCATTGACCGCATGCACTTTACCTGGCAGAACCTGGGCCGGGCCAACCACCAAACCCTTGCCGGCACCAACACTATGATGAACAGCCCGCCGTCGGCGAATGCCACACTGGACGACACGATGGACATGTCACCTCTGCAGACTGTCAAAAGGACGTTGCGTGAAACGATGGACACTGTGGGCGGTTCGCCGTGTTGCTGTGTGTATGCACTACCATAAATGGCTGCATAAAGGGCTGTTTCTATGCTGTTATGTGTGCGATAGGTTTTGCGATATTGTGAACGAAGCCGAATGCCAGAAACGAGGCATTTTATACTGAATTGAATTTAGCAATGACCGCGAACAAGCCCATGGCGGGTGGCGGTAGGGCGGTATTGAGGGAAAAGAGAAAGGAAAAAAAAGGAAAAGAGTCAGGTCCAGTTTCGTAGTATTGCCATACAGCATCGGTATGTTGATGCGCACTACGAGATGCTTGGTGCATTAGGCATCATGCTAGATGCCTAAATGCCGATGCTCGAGTTAGCTGGATTTCGAAAGAAACCCATAGCTACATACGAAGTATTGACAGCATTAAATAGTTGCCCCACTACTAGTGCTCTCTCGCTTGGGCACAGATTTTGGGAGCTGCCCCGCATACGTGAAGGAAAGAACGAACGGCCTCGCGAAGGACAGCAACACGCATCCGAAAGAGAAGGGGCAGACAAGCCCTTCCATTCGATCTTCTCCTGTGGTACTTTTTATTTGCCTCTTTTTTTTCTCTTTCCGATGGAGTTCGACATCCAAAAGCGTGAGTGCCCGAGAGCCGCCGAGCAACCGGTGACCTCTGGCAAACTCGACCAATATGCCTGCACACACAGCTTGCTGACTGTGCTATAGCCGGCTACTCTACGGACGACCCCAACTCGTTTGCCTGGCAGACAGCTCGAAAGAGGTGGCCAATCATTATTGTGAGAACAGAGAGAAAGAAAGAGACACGCATGTATAGAGAGGAGGGAAGAATGCAAACGAAGCTGACTGCCACAGACACAAGCGATTGACGATGTCTGCCGTGCGGTCTACCAGTGCGCCGCCGCATCTCCGAAAGAAGCCGAGGGAAAAAAGATCATTGAGAAGCTAGCGCTCTTGAAGTACCAAGTGCAGCATGACAAGAAACTGGAGTGAGTGGAAGGCAGAAGAGCCGGGAGCACGCCCCAACGCGAGAGACGAAGACTAACCTCAGCAGGCTTGTCGAGGACGATGGGCTGGCCGATGTGGCCATCTACAATGCCGAGCTTGAGAAGCTGGGCTACCCGTCGTGGCTGAGTGCACCGTGGCTGTCTACTGAGTGCTATCTTTTCCGGTATGGTTTTTCTACCAGTCCCTGCTAATTCCTGCCGGTTTCATGCCAACACCTCTACCACCCCCTTCAGTTGCATACGAATGGCAGATTCTGACACCGAAAACCACTCCATAGCCGCATCAACACTGCCTTCAGTCTGTCTACCCACTGGAAGGGCTACGATGTCTTTGCCGCGCAAAAGATCGACACCTTTCGTTCGTCTCGGCCGGCTGTCGTCGAGCTGGCCGCTCGCTACCGTGACATAATGCGCCGTTTGGACGAGCAGAGTGCCGACAGGACGGCCGAGGAGACGTTGTTTGCGGAAATGTGCGAGATCTGCCTCTGGGGCAACGCCACCGATCTGTCGCTTCTTACGAACCTGACCTACGAGGACATCCAGAAGCTGCAGGGCGCCGAAGCTCGCCGCAAAGCCGAGGCGAACATCCTCACCAACGATCTGCCCAAGGCCTATGCGATTCTCAAGGCTGCCCGCGAAAGAAAAGCCAAGTCCGCGGAGCGCCGCGTCGATATTGTCCTCGACAACGCTGGGTTCGAGCTGTACGTGGACCTGATCTTGGCGGGCTATCTGCTGCGCGCCGGCCTGGCCACGGTCGTCGTGCTGCACCCCAAGAACATTCCCTGGTTTGTGTCGGACGTGCTGCCTTCAGATTTTGCCGCTCTGCTCAATGCGCTGGCCAACCCAAAAGCCTTTTACGAAAGCGGCGGCGCAGGCGCAGACGCAGACTCCTTCATCAAGCCTCTCAGCGACACCGAACAGTCAGATCTGTCTTTTCTCTTTTCCGAATGGGCCCAACTCTACGCCAACGGCCAGGTGGTTCTGCGGCCCAACGCCTTTTGGACACACCCGGGCAGTTTCTGGAGGCTGCCGCACACGGCGCCGGACCTCATGGAGGACTTGAAGTCCAGCGAGCTGGTCATCTTCAAGGGTGACCTCAACTACAGGAAGCTCACAGCCGACGTATGTGGCTCTCTCTGCTCTTATCGGCCTCCTAAAATTTCTCGTACTCAGCATGCAGTGCTGTGCCGAATATTTATGCTGACACCACGACTCTAGGTCGATTGGGACCCAACCACGCCGTTTGAGGATGCTATCGGGCCCCTGGGCCCAGAGTCAGGGCTGAACGTGCTCGCCTTGCGGACCTGCAAAGCAGACGTGGTCGTGGGCCTTCCAAAGGGCAAGGACGAGGAGCTGCGGCAAAAGGATGACGGCGGCGGCGACTCTGGTGCCCGAAAGTGGGCGTGGAACGGGAAGTGGGCGGTAGTGTCCTGCTCACAAGGCAAAGACAAGATTTGAGAGAGCGAGAGAGCCGACAAGGGGATGTCCACCGGAATCAGTTCACAAATTGGGCTGAATGAGTGAAACTAGCATGCATCGTAAAGTACGGTACAGTGGTTTGTGCTCGTCGTTACGTGTCCACAAAATTACCTTGATGCGTTCAATAAACCAAAGACAAGAGCCCCCCGCCCCCCCGCCCCTCCAAAACAAAACAGGGTAGCAGGCTTACATAGAAAGATATGTACGAAATTAGACAAATTGGTCAATGAAAGAAAAGACTCTAGGTCAGGCCTCGCGACCAATATCCAGATGCACAGACTTTGGCACTGGCCTACAATAATCTCACCGTCCGTGCCCGCCGCTCAAAAAAGTACCATGCGCCTTCACCGACCTTCCGTCGTTCTCGTTACAATCAGCTGCACAATAATGTCTAAACTCTTGGTCTTGTGATCCTCTGTCTCGGTCAGAACCGACAGTGTTACTCGTAATTTCAATGAAAGCCAGAGTGGCAAACGAAACAATTTAATATGCGCCACAAAAAAACGCTCGTCCACAACTTCCCAGATCCCAAATCACACGGGAAGGCTGGTCAGGGGAGAGAAGAGAAAGGAAGTGAGCAAAAGGAGGCTAGTCCAAAGCAAAAGCAAAGCGAGCAGCCACCCTCTTACTATGTCCATAGTGTACATCTACTCGGTATGGACATCGAGGAGTTAGAAGCAAAGACCATGAAAAGAAAAGTGCGTCTATGTTACGAGAGTGGCCTCACACATTACGAGGTGTCCTTCTCGTTCTTGGGATTGGGAAATGGACAGGACCCAAGACATCTTTCCCACTTTACGATGTATTTGCCGCATCCCACGCTAGACCCCCAAAGGGTTTTGCCGTGATTCATGTGGTTCTAGGCAACCATCGGCACGGATGTACCTGATACAAGAAGATACTTGCTCGTGTGTGCTTTTCGAAGCAACTAAACAAAACAAAAAAAGAAAGAGAAAGAGAAGATAGACGCCATGGCCGCTCCACACCCTCCTGGTCTCTCTCTCTCACTCCTTCTACCCCCGTATCCCCCCTCTCCCCCCTCCATCCCCTTTTTTCCCTCACGCTCGGTTGGCCAAAGATGGAGGTGTATCAACTGCCGAGTCAATGGCCTGTGCTCTAGGATATCTGGTTGTGTTTTTGGCCGGTCTTAACCGGCCATCACGTAACACGTCGATGTGGTATGAAAAGCGCAGTATGCGCCAACTGCGAGGGTTTGTATTGGACGTGTTGCCTGCCCCCTGGAGCCGCGGCGCTTGGGAGCTGCATAACTACGGACTAGATTACTACCCAACAGCAATCGGGACAAAGTGGTCTGATGTCGACCATGTTGACGTTGATGCTGGTCTTCGCAAGCTTGGCGCTCTTACACCCCAAATCACAACTACGGGGTGAGGATGAGAGGAAGCCCGAGGGCCGCATTTTGCCACCCCCCCTTCCCCCCGTAGCCTCCACACCATTGCATGTACACTACACAGCTGTACCATACATGGCGAGTGCATTGTAATATTGGGTTTGGCTGTGTCTTTTCTTGTTTCTGCTGTTTCTCGTAGGCCTGGAGTACGAGGTACGAGGACCAGCCCACTCGTCGGGTGCGGTCTTTCTCCTGCATGTAATAGAAGTAGCGGTGTGATGGAACAAGCGGTAAGGGAAAGTGTGACAACAAGCGAGCGGCTACAGCATGCAAGGTACTTCGTTTTCTTTGTATATTTACTATTTTTTTCTGGTGACTAGTCGGTGCCCAACATCCGCTCGCAGCGCCCTACAGAGTAATGTTGGTCGAGCAAAAAGTGGCGAGAGACAGAAAAGGGATGTTAGTCGTGAAAGGGCATCCCGAAGTTTGACGGAGTGGGTTTTCAAACAAGAGAGCCTACTGTAAGCTAAATAAGATCAGAAAATGGGGAGGGGCATGTCCAGCAGTATGGAGTAGTTGTACAGTTAGAGAGGCAGCCGATCCTCCGATCTCTCTTGTGACTCCGATGCTAAGAGTGCCTTGTCTTAACAGCAATCTCCTCCCTTTTCTTCTGAGCATTTTACACTTCACATTCTAGTATATGTTGTGTATCACGGTACGACGTAAGGCTAGGGCCAAACATGGCGCAAAAGCCTCTCTCATTTGCTTCGTACTCCTCGTGACGGCGGCGAGTCCCATGACATTGAGTAACGTAGCACTGCGTTTTTTCCGGAGTACGGGCATGCGGGTGTTTACGACTCGAGAGAGCCCGACCGTTGGTTTCGAAAGCCGAGTATTCGGATTCTGGACCTTGATACCAGCGCCTTTTTGCCCTCCATGTAACCACGCTTGGGGAGCACAAAGATGCTCAAGGTCACTTTACGGAGCAGATAGTTGGGAAACACAAATTCCCGTATTATCTATGCCAGTACAACGGTGGGATGTGTGTGCGGAGCCGTCCTACTTGTAGTCTACACTACGAGTAGGTTTGCATGCACACTCCATATGTACGGGCACGCAGTGTATGAGTACTTCGTACGAGTACAGGTAGTTGTATGTACTTGTACTTTGAAAATATAAACAATTAGTTTCGTAGCATCCGTCTTCGGGGCGGAAGGGAAATAAAAAGAGGGCCCCCAAGAGTTCCACGAGCATTTTTGCACACCGGTCGTCTTTGAGGGACAGGGATGAGGCCGCCATCTGCTCGTCTCCTTCTCCCCCTGGCATCTCGTATGTCGATAGTATGATTATGGCCTGTGCGCCTTTCCTGTATTCACCGTGCATTCCACGGGTTACGGACGCGTGGCCACACGGAGAGGGCTAACCCGCTATGAATCAAAATGGCATGCCGGTATTCTAGTCTTAGGCATGATGCCCAAATAAGCTAGAACAAGAGGAAGGTTGGATGGGCTAAAAGACAGCAGCAAGGGGCAGGGAGTAAGTTGCACGCATCGTATTTGTACATAGTTGCACACCCCCTTCCCCCAAAGGACTCCACGACGCTACATTGCGTTAATTATTGGTCTAGCACTCATACGGAGTATATGGCCACGGTGAGATGTATACGGGACAGGTGCGTTGTTGGTGGACCGTCCCGCGGAGAGGCAAATGATGGCATGAGTACGTGCTCCATATTGTTTGGTATTTACGGGAGAGCACTTATGTATGCGTATGCAGCGACAGGCAACATACTCTGTAAACATGGTGATTGCTTGCATATATACCCACTCAGTCATAAAGCCTCAGGGAGTAACTAGTCGTGCACGCACATCCCTGTCCAGACAGTCGGAAAAAGGGTTGAGTACCGAACCGTAGTTGCATGTACATACTCTACTCTCGTACGAGTATGGGGCGCAGAAGCAGGAAACCTTTCCCCCGCATGGCCTAGGCTTGGGTTAGTCTATGGCGCTTATCCACTGGTGTTTGGCCATTTTTCGGAGTATGAGTACTCTGTACAACTAGTTGTAGCAGTCGTCGGTCTTTTCGGAGTCATTGTAGCAGTTGTCGTGGTATCTTTGCAGAGTAGTTGTAGCAGCCGTCGTGGCATCTTTTCAGAGCAGTTGTAACAGTCGTCGTAGTACTCGTACACAATACTCGTATGTAGTTGTAGATAAGTTGTCGTACATTCTACGTATATACGAGTAGTTGTACGGAGTACATAGCCGATGGACGACCAAGGCAATAATCATCGGACGTATGCCCTTGGAAGGTGTGAAGCGGCGGAGGTTCCGTCTTCCTCTTCCTTGGCCACCTCCGATCGGCAGAATGTGCTGGCACCAGTGACAGATTCCTGTGCCGAGACTGGGCCAGCCTAGCTTCTGGTAAGAGCATTGCCCTCATATGTTTGCAAGTAATCCATACGGAGTACGTTGACCAGAAAAAACAACGAGGTGGGGGAGAACCGCATACGGCTAGTTGCTCCATAAAATGAACTCTAGAGCCACTAGGCGCGACACTATGGACGAGAAATGTGTGGACATAGTATGTACCCGTAACTACGACGTACATACAGAGAGGTATGTCTATACCATGTACTATACGAGTATGTCGTAAAGAGCATACTTGTACATGCTATGCTTCATATGCGTGGGAGCTATGGTCATCTCCTCCCACAAGATTCTTGCCGCTTGACTTTGGTTTGTGGCGCTGGCTCAAGTGGAGGCTGCCCTCGTTGCCATCGATAGCAGGGTGCACAGCGTATAGCATGTCTGCGAAAAGAGACGTGAGAAACAAGCTCGGAAGGGCAGAGAACATCCTCAGCGGTTCCTCGGCCCTTGTATCACGGTATCACTGTTGTAACTCGCACTCACGACATGAACGCTTACGCTCTTTTTCTTCTCTCTCTCTCTCTCTCTGGAGGGAAAACATATCTCCAACAGGCGGTACGTGCTCTTGGACTGGGGGTTGGCCTGGAACCAGAATTGCTGCCGTTTCTTTCATTTCATTTTCGTTTAGGGGCAGGGTGGGGGGATTCTGTTGCGTACTCCGTACAACTTCACCTATGTACTCGTATAACTCTGTCATTTTCCGCGTGCCAATCCTAAACGCGCTACAGTTTGATCGGTGCTATCAGACGTAAGGCACGTAGGGCACGACTGCTCTTTTTCGTGTGCAAGATTCTGCGGATATTGTTGGTTGCAGCAGCCAGAACCGTCGTCCTTGGCTTTATGTCCAGTGCTTTTTTTGTGCTCATGGTCCGCATCCGTGGTAATCAACGGTGGGTTATACTGCTTTGCGTGATTAGCATTTGGACAAGCGTGCAAGAGCGAGTACGACGTACACTACCGCCTACGACGTAGTGTACAACTACGGAGTACTCGTACATGGCACATTCGGACTACTACTGCGAGTATTACTACAAAGAGCATAGCGCTCTCGCATCTCCGCCTGTCTCTGGACAGCTAATCTCTTCGTTGATCAGTGGACCCAGCTTTTCCAGCCCCTGCACGAGTACAGCTAGTTGTACTTCGTCTTTTGGACCATTCCATAATAGGGGATCTGGAGCGACGCGGGAGGTAGTCCCGAGGCTTCCGCCACCGAAATGGACGCTGAGGTTCAAATCCACGAGCGCCAACATGACCTGAAATTGGGGAGGGACGCCACGCACGTTTGGAGTAGAGTCGTTGCGCTCCGACATACGAGTACATATGTCCATACGAGTACATATGTCTATACGAGTACGACGAAATACACGTACAACTACGGTTGTAGTCGTATTCTGGTACCTCCGCTTTTGGCCGTGCGCATGTGGACAGCGTTCTGCTCTTACTGCGTACGAGTATGTTTGAGTACGTGTACACTACCTCTGTAACTCCCATTACTATGTAACTGGGGCCTGAATAAAGACGCCCGTGCGGACAACGGAGAACTACACAGGACGCTAGGAGTCTGTTTCGCTCGTTTTCCCTGTTAGGTCGCTACTTAGGCAAAGCGGAGCCAGTCCGGCTTTGGCTGTTCTCACATGGATTTTGCACGAAAACACATCTATTCCATACAGAGTCACATGATGCCGACCCCTACCGCAGGAAGAGGTCAGCTGCCCAGGTATGCCCAGGGATGCAAAGAAAAGAAAGCAGCAAGACACCATGGACCAGCTTATACGAAGTGCGGACTGCCTAGTACGAATATCGTACCGGAGACAACTCCGGCCTCAAGCCTTGTCGTCGTACCTGTCCAGCTACACGGCGCAGTAGTGCTGGGTATAGGGCCTCCAATTCCCGCTGGCCTCTTTTCTTGTCGTCTCGAAGACCTGGTGTTCATACAGAGCTTTTGGTCGGCATTTTTACTTCGTTTTGTTTCAGCCCGCGGTTTAGCCTTTAGCCCTTTTCGACTGGGGTGTAAAGCGGAGATAGAGAAAGCGGATACCCCAAAAGACCATATGCCCTTTTGCATGCCTTGGCATTCTGCTCTCGCTCTTTTCCTGTCTGTTCCCTGCTCGCAAAAACCACCCCCCAACCACAGCCCGCTTCAGTGGTGACAGCAGCGTTGCTGGCTGGCTTGTAGCGGCTGACTCTTCTAGCGCAGTCGTGAGGCTGGAATCCAGTCCCCACTTTTGGCAAGGCTGATCAGGTGACTGCATCCATCACCAAAACCACAGGAGACCGAAATAGCCTGAAGGGGAAGGCGGCAAGGCGACCGGTCGGGCGCTCTTGCTCACCGCTAGATTCTCGGCCTAGCCGTCCACCAGAGAGAAACAACCCCTCTTTCTCCAGTGAGGCTTTTATCAACGCCGCCATTCGTCTATGCAATGGAGTGTCGCAGTGGATTGAAATGTGCCTCAAGGAGCGCTGGTCGCTGACGCAATCGCCGACCTCTCTACGTTGACTAGCGTGAATGCACCAAGGTGGACTACAGAAGTGAAGGAGTCAATATTCGGGGAAAATCAATAAAACCGAACCCTAGTCGGGCCTACGAGTGCAGAGACGTCCGTCGTCAGGAAGAGATTGTCTATCACGAGCACTAGGTTTCCATGATAATCTAGACTAACTAGCTAACAACGGTAACAAAAAACAAGATAGCCAAGAAAAATCCCACGGGGGATATTCCCGAAAGGATCATAGATGTAAACAATTCCGGTCAAACAGATCAAGTGAAAAACACTGCACAAACTAAAGCACTCAAAAAGCAAGATAGGGTCCACGTACTCCATCTCTGTGATAGGTAGGCCACGGAGGAGTGTCAGTAGCTACCCAGTTCAAACAAAAAAGCCTACTCCTCGTCCTCCTCGCTCTCGCTGTCATCCAGGATGAAAGCAGCAGAGCCCGACGTATACTTGACCGGCTGGTAAACGGGCTCCGGCATGACCTGGTACTTGAGCTGGGCCATTTTCTCGTGGTAGTCGCCAGAGACGTAGCCCTCATCGGTGTAGCCGAAGGCGGACTCCCAGGGGGCTCGCATGCTCTCCGGGATGTCCCAGCCCAACTCCGAGTTGCGGAGCCACAGACGCAGCAGGTGACGACGCTGATCCACCTGGGCATCACTGCCAGAATCAACATAGGCAGTCCGCGCGTGGAGCAGCGCAAAGTTGTTGATGAACACCAGGTCGCCAGCCTGTGTGTTGAGCGACACGCCGCTCTTCTCTGCCGCCGCGGACAGCACAGCCAGTGCTTCCACCTGCGTCTCCGTCAGCTCGGGGATGGCCTTCGCGCGAGAGTTCCGTCTCAGCTTCATGACCGGATGGGGGCCCAGGCGGCTAGGATCAAAGTTGATCATCAGCCGCCCGTTCTGCATTGCCATGAGCGGAGCCATATTATGCTTGGACTTGCGGCCAGACCTGCTTTGCGTTAGCTACCACCCGCTTCCAGTCAACTATCCAGCACCACACCTTCTGACTTACACTTGAACCGGCCAGTTGGGCTCAGCCAGGGCACGGACGACCTCCGGATGCTCACGGACCAGGTAGTTGTGTACCTTCTCGATAGACGCCACCATGGTCTCTCCGCCCTGCGTAGCAACCTGTCGCACCTGGAGAGCTAAGATGTCGGCGCCCATGTCGCAGTGCCAAGACTACGCCATCATCTATATCAGCAACCCAAGCCCATACAGATCAACGAAATAGGAGGCTAGGACAAGGAGGTAATCGCTTACCAGAGGCTGACTCGTGTGGACGCCATGGCGCTGTTCATATGGAACAGTCCAAGCTTTGGCATCGGTAATATGAGCTGTTAAGAGAATATTGAGATTAGTTCGGTATGCTCCGCAAGTGCTTTTTCTGGTTGTCTTTTAGTTTATTCTTGGGCGGCAGGGAAATAACAGCGCGACGAAGATGACCGGGAACCACAATAATGTAGGGGTAGACGGTCAAAGCGTTTGGCTTCTGCCGCAGCCTTATCTTTCGCTCGGTGACTGCGCGTGTATTTCGCTCTTTCTTTGCCGAGGTAGCTTTGTGCTGGTCCTAAGACGGGGTGAACTCACTGATCATATTTCCCTTCTTGTCCTGGATGCCTCGCGTGTCGCCGATATAGCTGGAAATTCCCAAGAAGACCAGGAGCTTGTCTCCATCAGCGCAGCACGTCGTGTCCAGGCCAGTAATTTGGCAAAGGCCTCGGCCCTGGTGGATCTCCCCGACAGCAATGGAAAGCTTGAAGACTAGGTCCTTGGGAAGAGGGAAACTCTCCTTGGAAACATTCTGGTGACCGATGCCCAACCCTATTGAGAATTGTTAGCCAAATCTACGAGAGGTAGCAACGATGTCACGACCAGGACAATATGAACTCGTGGTATATGTGGGTATGAGATAGTTTCACAGCAGCGTAAGATGACTAGTGAACAGTAGACCCGGACGCCCGTTATCCGCCACAATTGATGAGGGGAAAGAATCAACAGGGTAAAAAAGCGGGTCGAATAATAACGAGAAGGAGGAGCAAAATGGTTACCCGCACATGAATCTGGCCAACCCCCTCCAAGAAGGTAACACACTAGCGTTTCCTCTTCGTCATAAATAGTGGCTAATCGACTCATAGCAGAGCCCCAAAAAGACGCAAGTATTTGGGCGGCAAATACGGGAGAGGGAATGCGATGTAGAATTTACCTTTGAAGTGAGCAAGAGCGACATGAATCGCCTTGATGTCAGCCTGACTAAGGATGATCTTGTAGTAATCAGGACTCTCGGGGCCAAAGGTGGCAAGAGGGCCATGGACTTCCGACAACAGGCTGCGTGTGGCCTGCGGGTCCTGGACATCTGCCCGGTTGACTTTGTCGGTCTCCATTTGGGACACCGATTGAGAAATCTCCGGTACCGCCGCCTGATGGGAGGACATTTGGCTTCACCTGATAAAAACCTGGCTATTGCAAAATGGCAACCGAATTTGTCCCTGTGGGCTTCTTGGTTTGGTTAGCCTGTGCTAGAACGACAATGTGGACTTCGTTGAAAGCGGGCCTGAGAGTAGGAAGAAGAGTGTTGGAGTAAGGGTAGAAAAGATGTCTTGTTTCGGGAACGCCCCAGAGTAGCTAGTTGTGTCTTATACTTGTTTTGTAAAATGGAAAGCGGAGCGGAGCGGAGACGAGGGGGGGAGGGGGGAGCAAGTTCAACGAAGGATGGGATGAAAGTGTGGGAATGGGACGAAAAGGGAAGTGAGAAGCAATCGAAAGGATGGGAAAGACAACAGACGCAGACTAACAGTAGACAGAGTCGAGTGCTTAAGTAGTGCTCTTTTTTGCGGAGAAAGTGAGTAAATCACTAAGGCAGTGCCAAAACTATGAATATATCCTAGACCGAAGATATATTGGAGTTTAGGAAGGTGACCCTGAGAAGACAAAAGTCAGAGAGAAAGAATGTGTTGGTGGAAGGATAGGAGAAGAGAAGAAGAAGAGAAGGAGAGAAGAGAGAAATAAAAGTTGGAGAGGGAGGAGGGAAGGCGAGCCTTTAAATAGATGTTGGAGGCCAACAACACGGCAGGTGAAAGAGGAAATGGACTGAGCGAGATTGGGCTAGGAACGAAAATACAGTCGTGCAAACACTGGAGGGGGGGGGGAGGGTAGGCGAGGAAGGAGAAGAGAAGGGGAGGGGGGGCGTGTGGTGGTTGAGGGAAAGCGACGAGGGCCGGCTCGGCGACTCCAAAGGCACGTCGCAAGTTCGTCGGCTGCAGGTAGACTGAATAGTCTTTGAAAATCACACACGCCACGACGTGCTTCCCTGGACGGGTCACTTGTAATCGACCTATGACTGGGATCCACTCAATGAAACCAAACAAAAGGCACGACCCAGAATGGCTGCACCAAGAGCAATAATACGCGCAATTGTGTACTCCGTTCTCCGCAGGAGCAAGCGCCCGAGTTTTGAAATCCACGACAACCACGAAAACGAGGCGGTGTCACCAACAAAACAAGGTAAGAAATGCATGGGCCAGCGCAGGGAGAGAGAAGGAAACAGTAAAAAG
This sequence comes from Graphilbum fragrans, assembly GCA_001513895.1. NCBI lineage: Eukaryota > Fungi > Ascomycota > Sordariomycetes > Ophiostomatales > Ophiostomataceae > Graphilbum > Graphilbum fragrans. The sequence continues at coordinate 88,129 of LLKO01000005.1, read as the reverse complement.
AAAGTTCACAACTAGCTAGGCGAGCGAGAACATGGGTAGAAATGCAACGGGGCATGCATCTCGCGGCTCAGACATACTAGGTAAGGCCGACAGCAGGCCGCCCCGACACCGCTACTGATGGTAGAAGAGCGGGAAAGCAACACTAGAAGCTAGACGTAGGAGGCCGAGAGAGAAGAAGGAGAGCAACGGAGGGGGAGAGACGGCACACAATAATAGACACAAGTATAGCCATGAGCATCATGAGTTGTCCACCGATGTGGGTTTCCGCTCAACAAGAGCCACGGGGCAGCGATGCAGAGGGCAGGGGCGTGCGGTCAGAGCAGGGGGATAGCAGCAAGGAATCGTGCATCGGGGGAACGATAGTAAACAGCAGGGCATGGGATGGGACTGCAGACGCAAATATAGCAGTACCCAGGCCCTCGTAGGGTGATGTCCCTAAAAGCAGTCAAAGAGAGGCATTCAGAACTTACGCACGCTGTATTGCTTGTGCTGGGCCTGACACTGTTGTCGTCTACCAAGCAGTACTAACTTGAGAATCTGTTCCGGCGTCTGTGATTGGTTGGTATCCTATAAATGTCTTGTCTTTGTCAGCTTAAGAGGAGTGATTATGCCTGTGTGTGTGTGTGCTCTCTCTTCTCACACTCTTTCTACTAGTATATACTGTCGATATAGTATATGTCATATATCCATCGCGTTCCGCGGCAGACACGGTCAGTTCGGCTGGCTGTTTAAAGTTAGACCGGGGGAGGGAGAGGGGGGGTGTTGGCTAGAGTGGTGGCTTGGAGGCGAAAACGAGCACAAACAAAGATAGGATGTACTCATATGTAAGACTATCGAGCGTACATGGGGAATGGGAAGTATGGAGGAGGTGTTTTTTTGGGGGATTTTCTTTTTGTTTTGGGAGAACGGGACTATTCCGAAGGTAGAACACAGGGATGGGAGGATGTGGGGCGTGTGCTCGTATGTACATGAGTAGACAGAAGGTGGATGGAAAAGAAGGTGAGGGAAAAGGGCGGCGAGCGAGGAAGCGAGCGACCAGG
>LLKO01000005.1:20711-87044 GCA_001513895.1 Graphilbum fragrans | reverse complement strand
GGGGGGGGGGGGGGGGGTGCAATGACGAAAGGTGAAAGCAAATACGTCGTAAGACCGAGCACTTCGTACTCCATAACCACTCCGTAGCATTTATTTTTATGCCGTGCCCGAAGTAATTGCTCGTACGAGTACATGCATGCTGGCAAGAGCCAAAGAAAGATTGGGCAGAAATCGAGTCTTTTCGGTCTGCCCTATCCCCTTGGACACCAATGATAAAGGGGGGTGGACCGGTGGAGGTGCGTCCAAATAGGAAAATATGTGCTCGTATATGAGATAGGTGGAGAGATGGCCTGTAAGGCAAAAGTGAAAGGCAAATCAAAGAAGGAAAGGACACCCGCAGCCGCAAGAGGAAAAGGGAAAAGAGCAACATGTCTGACACCATGGTGAATATTCGTCATTCACCGGGATTGGAGTTGTGAATTGGACATCGACGATGACGACGAGGAACCAAAACTAAAAAAAAAAAAGCACTCGCTCTCCGTACAAGCTTGCTCTCGCCCCAGCCACCGCTGCGCCAATTTCACGGTGGTTTGTGTGTTTTGGTTCACATACGACACCGCTTGTTGGTTGCTCTTGCGTCACTCGCCACCGGACCGAGAGTGAGAAACAAGAAAACTAAGACAGACACCGCCAAAATGCAAGTGAGCTAGGGTGGTAGGGCACGAAGAGGGAGGAGAGGGAAGAGAGCATTGGGGGATTGGTGGAGAGGGAGGGGAGGAAGAATAAGAGCTGGGAGGGTGGAGGAGCCTAGAGGACTTCGAAAAGACGTGTTCACTCGCCATTGAGGGAAAGATGCACTTTCACATAGTCCCGCACTTCCCATCTATATTCCTTGGAGCCGTTCCTTAATTTGTTTCGTGTTTTTTTTCTTTGTTTCTTTTTTTGTTTCTGGGTGTGCGCGCGAGTGCTCGTTTCGGCTGCTCGTATGCAGCTGCATGACCACCGATGCTTTACCAAGCTATCCCGCCATGGGGCTACAGCCAGAAACAAGTCGTTTTTCCTAGCACGAAACAGCCAGCCCGCCTTTGCATGCTGCTGATTCCCCCTTCGCCTCGATGTCTACGGGAGCTCTTGGCAGCTTGCTTCGTGCATGGTCGTATGTGTGTGTACATATGTGGGTGTGTGTTTGGCTAGGTCTGATAAGCTCGACCGGCAAAAATGTGCATGCTAACGAATGGTGTGCCAAAAGGAGTGATGCATGCTGTGCGATGTGCAATAGACACGTTGGGCATGGTTTGAGAGTGTGGTATGCGGTGAATGGCATGTAGCAGTCAATGGACAGGAAAATGGCCAATGTGCAAGGGTGGGAGCAAGGGTGCAAGAGTGCAAGGGTGCAACGGGTAGATGAGCAAATGAGCAGACGGAAAGGTGAGTACATAGATGGGTAGATATACATATGAGTGTGTGTGTGTGTGTGTGTGTGTGTGTGCACAATACTCGTACATGCATGTAATGTACTTGAGGGAGTACTTTGCTTTGATGGCTTGTGCCTTTCATAGCTACCTTGGGTGACCAGGATGTGCAAAGTAAAAACACTCACCGTGATTTGGAGCAGCCGGCCGTATTCGTACGAGTGCTGGAGGTCTAGATGCCGGCCTCGTTGTCGAAACAGTGTTGGGAGCAAGAGGTGGCGAATGGGGAACGGTGAGCAGATAGTGGCGTTGGGAAAATGCAGCTTAAATGAGAATGTATGTCTGTCTCATAAAAAGAAGACAGCAGACAAAAGGTACCGCCGGCATAAAGCGGCATCGACTGTGACCGACCGGTACCGCAGGGTTCTGCACAAGGTATCCTGAACGAAAGAAACATGCGAGACTACCCCGTAGACTGACGACAGTCCCCAATGGCAAGATATGGAGAACAGGCATGTTTTGCAAAGACGGTTGCTGTCCTGTGTGGACGTATGTACCTATGTACTCGTAGCTACTTCTTAGCTTGCAAGTGGGTACACCTGGATTTGCCGCAATGCGACTAACATTCTTAGTTGTCTGTGCAGCCACTGGTAAGGGACAGGCCAAAAGCCGGAAAACACCAGATTCGTCCTGCTTTGCGGGGTGAGGGACTTGTGGAAGTGGGCGTGTGCCCAGCATCACAACCGGGAAAGCCAGCAGAATGGCAATCAAATCTTATCCTGTGGGAGAGACTTTCCATGCAGCAAAGAAAGGGTAGGGAGAAAAATAGCGCTGGTGCTAGTCAGAAAAAAACGCGCATGGGGGGAAGGGGGGTGTAGGAAGAGAGAGAAGGAGAGAGGGTGTACTATGGGGTCGAGTCCCAAGTGCTAACTGGGACTAAAACAAGCACGAGACAGCCAGCATCATGCCTTGGCTGTCCTGTGGCGTCCTAAGTGCGGCGTAGGCGGCGGCCTATACTCCGTATGTCGTTGTGTCTGCTCTGAGAGTACGAGGACTCCATACTCGTAGTGCGTCTAGAGAAAGAGTCTAAAATAACACAACTAGCTGCTTGTTGCTAGTCGAGCGAGGGACGAGCTGGAACACGGGATAGAAACTACTACTTCGTAGCTTCTCTAATCAGGAGCGACGAATAATTTGCCGAATGGCCTGTTAGTCCGTTCTTTGCGTCCGGTAGTTGGTTGAATCTCTCGCTCTCGCTCTCCAAGCTGCTTTGTCTGGCCAGCCGGTCGGTCACCTTGCCCCCCCCCCCCAAACACTGGCTGCTCATTTTCGGCGTGCTAGCAGCCACGGAGCGAGGAATTGGACGCACGCCCCTCTCCACTCCGATGCCAATGGCATTCTCTGTCGAGAATTGCGCACAGCTGGCCAAACCTCCCTGTCTCTCTGCTTGTCTCGCCCATCGCCTTGCCTGCGAGTGGGGGCAGCATTGGCCGCACCCAACGGCCGTCTCGCCTCGTTACTGGTAGGTGTACTTTGCTGACCGTCTTTTCCGCCCGCTAGTTGAGCACGAGTAGCTTTGCTGCACGGGCACAAAGAAGGCAAGACAAAAATAAGAACGGAGCATGCGGAGTACTCCGTACTCGTGTACTCCGCTCCAGTGGTGTGTTGGCGAGGCAGGTGCTTGGTTACGTGTGCTCAGAATTCTCGGGCGTGTGCTCTTACTCGTATGTATCGCATGTACCGTACGTGTCGTACTCGTCCTTGCTCCGTATGTATGTACGTCGTTCGCGTAGTTGTGTGGCCGTGATGCCCGGCAGCCGATCTCGGGCGCTGGTGCCAGAATAACGAAAGAAACAAGAGAAACACACCGCGAACGCAAAAGAACTCGTTTTCGCCGTGCGTAGTGTCTTTGGTCACATTTATCGCCTCCCAATCCCTTCCAACACACCGTAACCGCCGACACCACCGTTCACTGGCTCGGCACGGCCCTCGAATGGTCGCTAGGACGCGCAACAGTCAGCTAATAGAGATATCATCTCCACTTGACCAGACGGCGGCGAGCGCGCTACGCCGCTGCGCACTGTGCACTGTGCGCTTGTTGTCGAGCATAGTCGGGGGTCGTAGTTGCAGGAGTGGCAATCGTATGCTCCTCTGCTCTTCCTACTCCCCTTCTCTCCTTCTACTCCCCCCTCTTCGTCCTACTCACCCCCCCCCTCTTATCGATCGTGGATGGACATGTACAGCGATCTCGACATGCAGAACCAATATGATAAGGCTCACTCGTTGTTGCATTGGAAACATGCGAAGCGGGTCGCGTTGAGATCAGCCAGTGACGAGACAGGTGTATATTCCGTATTCCATCTGTTCACGCACACACACATAACACACACGCACCTAACTTGTAGACACAGTAGCGGTGTGCAGACAAGTGCATCCGGCATGTGCGTTGGAGGCCTGCGGCAACGAGCTGGTGTTGACGGTGATCGAGACGTCTCCGCTGTGCGGCGCCCAACAATTGCTTACCTTGGACTCGTCACTAGTCGAAGACCGCCAAAGTGTCTTTCCGCCATATACCGTAACCTTTTGGCACCTAGTCTGCTCTCCTGAGGCCGATACGAGACTAGTCTCTGTCTCCCCCTTCTTTTTCCCTCACTCCTTCTGCGTCGACTTTCTTCCATGCCATCTGCAGAGGTACTCGTAGTGGGGTCCGCAAGCAAGACTGTACTCGTCATGATCTTCTGCCCCTCAGTTACGACGGCCTCAACCGGGTCAAGGCTGCTTCTGTTGGCTCTGCGTTGTTGCGTGGGTTTTTTTGTGGCTGCAGGATGAAGGGGTGGATAAGCTGGTCTGGGAACAGCAATTTGTCATTCAAGCCAGGCCTAACTGTTTCAGGTAATTCGAGGCATCTGGGCTATCGGCTTCGAGAAATGTTTCGACGACGGCGCATGCATGTGTAGTTGCAGTGGTATTGGTATTGGTAGTGGAAGTGGTAGTAGGAGTAGTGAATGAAGTAAGGTCGCGCTGCCTGGCACGACGAAAGGAGTAGCCGTCGTTAGCGCAGGGATTAGAAAACAGCTGGCAACTTGTGCTCGCCATCGTGTGTACATAGTTGCGAGCAGAAGGCCCTGGTCCTGCTGGCACACTTGTTCCGTTTTCCGCCCGGGTGGCTTCTCCTGGATTCCGGAGCCACTGCAGCGCCGGGTGTGATCCGACTCGAGGAATATCGGGGTCGCCTCAGCTAGAAAATAGTCCATTATTTGAACAGAACAGAAATGCTGCCAAAAAAAACACCCACAAAAAAACCACTCCTCCACAGTTCCATAGTGTGCTTCTGCTGGCACGCAACATCCAAAATTGAACAGTGCGTCGCTCGTACAACTCCCATTGCGCTCTGTACGCCGTATTTCCTCTGTTCATACGGAGCCCTCCGTATTTGAGACTCACCAGATCGAAATGCTGTGGAGTCGGCTGAGCTGACGCCTGTGGGCCAACCGGGCCCCTTTCGCCGTAGTCCCCAGCCTCCTTGCTGGGAAGAGAAGCAATAAATGTGAACGCCTCAAGAGTGGCACACCCATTCACCGGTGTGCTCTGGCTGGTGTTATCTGACCTGGCACTTTCCCAGTGGGACCCTCAAATATGCAGTGCTTCCATGCCGCAACCCATCACAATATTTGGCCCGGCCTCCTTGCATGGGCAAAAAACCAACAGAACTTCCTCTGCCCCCGTCTCAGCGCATGTGCCTTCTTCACAAACCTGCTGATTCAGTTGTCCCTCGTATATTCTCGTATGCCTGCATGCATGTCTCTCTCCTCCTGCATGATATGGCGTTTTTGCGGTGAGACGGGGTGCTTGTCCTGGCCTTTTTTTCCTCTTTCTTTTCTTCTTTTGCTTCATCCTGCATGCTTGTATCGTCCTTGTACTGGTACTTTCGTTCATATTTTCGTAGCGCGCCCATCGATCCTAGACTGTCTCGTCGTGACAAAGTCCTTTCCCAGCAAAAGAAAGCAGTGGGGCTCGACTTGTGGTGTGGTCGCCGACCTGGCAAGCCAGCTGTATCCATCGAGTAATGGGGCAGCCGGCAAATGCACGAATATCAGTGGCCACGGCGAAGCTACCAGCCGCGTGTGGAACCTCCCTCTAGCTCTGTCACTTCTCACTGTCTTGCACCCTGTTGCCCTCTTCCCCGGCCCTTTTTTCTTATTTTTGCTCGCTCGCACTCTCGACAGTTTTCGTGCTCACTTGGCCGTCATGCCGCCCGGGCTTCTTGGTTGCTCGCCTTGGCTGCTCGCTGCTCGCCTCCCCCTCCCCATTTTTCCCATTCCCGAAGGCTGCTTTTGTGATGTCTCTGGACATTCTCGTCTCTATCATTCGACTTTTTATCGTTTTTTATGGGGGGGGGTTGAGCACCTGCGCCCAGAAGGGAAACTTTCGTTGTTGGCTCACCGTGTGCCAAATTGCAAGCAATGCCCCCTCCTCCACCCCCCTCCAGCAGTAACGTATATATGACCGGTCGATGTCCCCTGCCTTCTTGTAGCTTTCGCATGTTTGATCGAAACTGAATGGCCTGAGCCTATTTCCCATCCTCCTGCTCTATTCGTTATCTTCGCCCTGCCAATATTCTCAGAGATTTGTCGTCCCCCCTCTCTATTTCTGTACTTTCTGCACTTGCTGCACCTCTGTGTGCTTCGCATTTGCTTGAAGCACTTTTTTGCCCTTGTTGCACTAGTTGCCACCATCTCCTGATTGCTGCTTGCCGTGCTTGCATCCGACCACTGGGAGTTCCTTGCGTTCGTGCTGTCGCATCCACCAACAAGTCCCCAGAGCGAAGACACTGGCCAGACTGATTGTCACACCGCCTTAGTTTGCATTCGTCATTGCTCTTTTCGCGCAACACTGCAGATAAGTGGTACTGTTATCTGCACTCGGTATGTCCTCTGTGCCCGCGGATCCTGGTATTCGGGTGATCTGGTTCGCCCACTCTTTTCTCGGCGCGCCAGCACCCTTGCTGCCGCTCATTTGATTTGGCTCACGATAGTCTGCTGATGCGCGACTTTCTCCCTCAGGGCTGTTTGTGTGCGTGGCGCCGACCCTCTCTCCGCCCGCACGCATCAAGCGTGATCGCCCTCCTGCTCGTGTCTTCCCCCTCGCACACCACTAGACGTTTGTAGACAAAAGCCCCGCGACAAAACCGGCTCGACCACACGCAGCAACAGCTTCCCGTGGCCCAAGCTGCCATTCCATCTAGTGAGTGCCGTCTCGAGGTTATCTATAGAAGGGTAGGAGGTGGGGAGGGGTGGCAGCAGAGCAGTGCCAGAGGAGCTATGGTTACCTGCATCGTTATTCCATCTCCGATCTCGACCCAGACGGGCCTCGTAGTGGAATAAGGCCCAATTTGCGGCTCCGATCCAGGAACAACCAGAACGCCAAAATGGGTGCTCTGATTGGAACCACGGCTGGACTATGCGTCTGCACCGCCTTCTCTGTGCCACTTTGCATCGTTCTGCATCTCTCTGCATCTCTCTGCATCTCTCTGCACCTCTCTGCACCTTTTGAATTCCTCCGCCTTTCTCTGATGGAGTTTGCTGACAATAATGTGGCAGGCAATCTCGCCCAGAGCATTCTCACCGGCACTGCAGCAGGAGCCTCTCTCTGGCCTGGAGCGGATTCTGGTTGCTTCCAGGCGAACGGCCAAATAAAGATAGGATCGTGCCGCAGACCGCATTTGGCTGGTGCCACACCCATCAGTGCTGTAACAGCGACTTCGCCCACTCGGCCCATCCACTTGGTGTTTTCTCACCGGTTGAACTCGCTCGGACAATCAGTAATTAGACATACTCCTTTTCCCCCCCTTTGCAACTCACCCAGACACACGAGCCGCCTTGGCCCGCAACCATCACTGGACCAGCTTTAGCATTAGCTAGCTTACGCCCGTGCGGCGAAGAATACCAGTTCAGTCTCTATCGACCAAAACAAGACGTGAGTTCTCTGTGTGGTGCTGTCATGCCATTATCACCATTTCCTCCACTGTCCATTCATGCCCGATACATTTGTATTTGTGCCTTCGCTCTTGTGGCCACCTGGCCCTTGCACTTCGTTCCTTCCTCTCCCGACTCTTTGCTCGCCTCCCGCCTGCTACTTCCTAGCCTGGTATCCATATTTGCAGGTGCTCTTTCCGCCCGTGTTTCCTTGTTCCCGTGTTTGGAGGTCTGTAAACTTTCCGTCCACTGTATGCATCTTCCTCGTCAGCCGCACCCCTCTCCTTCCACTGCCATTCTGAACCCCTCCCTCTTTTCCCCCCCCCACACCCTTGTTCACGTGTTCTATATTCCACTGTGCAGCAACTGCTATAGGCGGTGGGGACTTAGTACCGAATACTCTGTACTGGAGTCTTTTTCAAGCCCTGTGTTTAGTGCACACTTCCAACTTTTACTGGCTTTACCCCCCCCTTATCCCTCTTCTATTCCTCTCCTCTCTCTCAACTCGCCTACCCCCCTATCCTCTTCCTTAGCTTACTTCATATATCTATAACCCTCACTCGCTTCTTATCGTGTTACATTACGCCTATCCCGTCCCAAACTGCCGCCGCATTTATGCTGCACCACCAGCGGTCAATCACGGCTAACTCACCTTTGCAGGCCATGATGCCTCACCAGTGGCCTCACCATGTGCATGGCCAAAGCTATCCCTCCCAGGATGGGTGCGGACACTTTGGGGACGAAGGCCATGCAGCAGGACATTGTTCGCATGGTGCCGCAGCAAACACCTCTGAACGGTACGATCCATACCCCCGTTACGCTTTTCAAGGATCCAGTGGTCAAAGCCACCAACTTGAAACTGGATATCACGTCCATCCTTCGCCGCCTGAAGCCAGCTCCCCGCCGCCGTATCTCCATGTTAGAGCGGACCAGATTCCACGCCGCCCCGAGAACTACAACCCTCGCCCGCAAGTTGCCTTGTTTATCAAGGAAAAAGCGGCTACGCCTACTTCGGATGGGTTCCCGACCTCCTGGGGGCCTTTCGCCCGCCCGGCCAATAAGCCGGCTGCTGTCGGAGGTAGCTTTCTCCCGCATCGTGACCCTAGCACCTCGCCTAGTGTGCCGACTGTTTCGCCGCCTCTGTTGAGTTTCGGCACTTCGCGTTCTGGTCGGAGTGACATACACAATGGATCCAATCTTGATGCCAGAACCGGTCTCATCTCCTCGGCGTTGCCGATTATCCCCAAGGACCGCTTTGGAGACGCAGCGGGCCATCCCCGGGTGTCATCTCCCAATGGCTACAACAACAGCAGCAGCAGCAATAGCAGAAACAGCAGCAACAGCAGCAGCAGCAGCAGCAGCAGCGCTAGCAGTAGCAACAGCACGCCGGGGCAACGAAGCCCACCGCCTACCGGCTTGGCTCGTACCGCTATCTCTTCGCTGCTTTCGTCGCCCCAGCCTACTCACGCCTCTCTGTCCCTGCCGCCGGTGTCTTCTCATGACATAGCACCGCCAGCGCTTCCATCCCACTCGCCGGAATTGTATTCTCGCTACCAATATAGCGATATGCAATATTTCCACAACCAGGAAGAGCATGTGCATGACTGCCATCATTACTGCAAAGAGGTTCCGGCCCATTGCAACTGCGGCGAATACTCGGACAGTCACCGCGACCCGTCTTTTTCGGCTGCGGCTGCTAGCGCTGCCCAAGAGGCTCCGAGACTTCCTGCTGCCCAACCCGGAGAGCATCATCCGCAAGGTCCTGGCCAGCGTCCAACGTGGGAAACCTACATCAATGAGTCCCATAGCGTTGATGCCACCATCCAACATGGGCTGCCTTTTGAAGCTCCTCGCTCGCCCGAGGAGCAGTGCCAAAAGACTTGTTGCCAAGAGCCAGAGCTGGACACGTCCAGTGACTCTGACCGGACGCCCAGCCCACGATCCAAGCCTAGTCGCCGGGGTTACCGCGGTGGCAAGCGGACTGCTACAAGCAAGGCTGTAAAGCGGCCCTCGGAAACGCGCCGCACTAGAGGTGCATTCACTGCTGAGCAACGCGAGGGCACCAGTGCCACTCGGTCTGCCGGCGCATGCCTCCGCTGCAAAGCCCAGCGCATTCGGGTACGTTTAATGGTGGACGCGCATGCATGAGTAGTGGAGGGACTATGATGAGACTAACCGATTCATTTTTGCAGTGCGTTCCGGGTGCGGACCTCAACCATACTTGCCTCACCTGCTTGAAGGTTCCTCCCAACTCCAGAAAGGTTCTCCATGATCTTCGCTGTGTCCGCTATCGGATCAACGCCATCATCTTCTACCGAAATGGCGGCCTCAAACTCACGCAGGCACCCCTGTCTCCTCAGACATGCGGAAGCCCGGAGAGCCTGTGGGCAGCCGGTTCCACGGAGCAAGACATTGAGATGAAGCTGTTTTACAGCAGCCCCCAGCACAGATACAACCTGTGCGAGGTGCCGCTAAAGGTCACGGTCCGCCGGTTTATCCCGGCCGAGACGGACATCGTGGTGCGCCACTGGACCAAGTGGGTGTCGCAGCCCGATGGAACCAAGAAGATGGAGCGTCAAACCGTCACGCTACCTCCGTATGCTCTTGTGAACCCTGACGAAACAGCCAAAGCCATGAAGAAGTATGTCGAGGAGAATGTGCTCTCCACTCTGCTCCACGTTGCGAACCACTCGCATGACATTGTCAGACAGCATTACATTGCTGCTCTAGAGCACTACCACAGCTTTGCGGTACGTTATTGCCCCAACTCGGGTCCTCTTTCACTACTTTGTTCGATACATCAATGAGGAGGCCCTCCCCCCCTCTGTCTCAAACAAACCACTCTTTACTCGGGCCGTGAGCTGACGGTGTGGACAGGATGGTGACATTGAAAAGGAGTTTATTTTCAAGCTCTTTTGCCTTTGGTTCTGTGCTCGTAAGCCATTTTGACATCGCCGCACTGCCTGACATGAGGTTGAAGTTATTAATCACGTGGAGCAGGTTACACGATGGGATCGGCCTACATTAGTGGCACAAATAGGCTCGGCTGTACCCCAGTGGACGACCCGGAGTACCCGCTGGGACATAGAATATCTCTTCCCCGCATGGTCACTGCGCAGTTTGACGTGTTGATGGTTAAGCACTTTTTGGGTCCACTCACCGACAGAGTTTACGAGCTGCTGGAGCTGTTCTTCCGCAAGGGGAACCCTGACCATTGGTTCTCCGTCTACATCGGCATCTTCACGATGCTTCATGAGGTGTCCTTTTCATGCCAGGACCGGCGCCGCCATGCCACTGAAAACGCCACCTCGGATGTGCGCACCACGTGCTCGAATGACTGCAATGTCCACCGGGGCAAGACAGGTCTGAAGCCCCATCAGCTCAAGTACACGCTTTGCGATTATGTTAAGGAGCTTCAGTTTGGTGCCACCGTTGCCCTGTGCTACTGGCACTACTACAAGACCATGGATCCGGCTACGGAAGGCTGGTCCACCTTCTGTACTCTCATCCAGCACAATCAGACTCCGAAGACCAAGATTGAGTCTGCTCGGGGCAAAGGAAAGAAGAGGGTCCATCTCACTGCGAGCCAGCGCGACCTTATCACGTCCGTCTGGGACTACATGGCTACCATCTGTGAGTCTCGTCTGCCCTCTGCCACCTCTACACTGCTCAACCTGCTAACAATACTACCACTGCAGCTATGGACATGAACAAAGAGAACAACCATGAGTTCTATGAGAACCCCCTGTACTTTGTCTCTCAAATGTTTGAGAAGAAGTGGCAGATGCGCTCCACTTTTGAGATCCCAAAGCTGCCTGCCAGCGGTGAGCTACGAAACACAGACACCGCCCAGGAGGAGACAACTGAAATGGCCATGGCCCAACTGGCTATGGATTTCCCGGAGCAGGAATAAGAGGAGGGGCTGCCGTAATCCTTTCACGGCCACTAGCTAGGCGCTACGCCATCCGACAGATCTTTGGTTCGATTTTTTTTTTGGCAAGATGCGAGGCAAAGAGTTGGGTCACAAATGTGTTGCCATCTTTGCCTTTGCCTTTGCCTTTGATTTGGTAGAATATTTTGAAAATATTTTACGCCTGCGTCTTGGATATTTTGTGTGTTTTCATTGCTGGTTTTGGTTGGACATAATGGTCAGCGTGGAGGATTCCCTTTGTTATTTTCAGTTGCTGGTATCTGTGTGTGTCTTTTCCAATCTTACTCCCCACTCAAAAATTGTGTTTGGGGCAAATTATTAGAATGAGAAAACCAGTTCTATAGCAAATTAGGTCTGCGTTGAGCTTATCTAGGTAGCTACTCCTTTTTCGACTTGTGGTGAGGTTCCGCGGAGTATTTTGCCCGTATTTGGACATTCGGTGACGAACTTTCTCCACACCGGGGGTAAAATAGAGGCAAGAGCTCCCATGTATTTACTAGAGACGCGCAACCATAGCATGGGATTCCAATAATAGACACGGGAGCAAATAGGCGATCATATGGATTATATTGGCCTCCCTATTACACCGAGCCAGACTTGCAGCAGCTTGGACAGTTTGGTGTCTGTGCTGGGATCTCATATTCGTGCATGTCTGGATATCCCCTTCTGCGCCAAGGACACTATGGCCTCTACGAACTAGGATCACCCACCAGAAGCATTCTCGTACGATATTAGCTGTGGCCGTTGAAATTAATCGACGAATGGGGTAGTAGTCTCGCTAGGCCGCTTCGCTTCTGGCCATAGTCAACATGCCGTTCTTCTTTTATGGGGTCAGAGACAGGACAAGAGGTGTTAGTGCCGCGAATCAGCGACGTCAGAGCATGGAAGCCAGAATAGAGATCTGACAGAATTACGATGGTGTCATGGATATGTTTTGCCTGCTATCTAGTGTCGACGACGACGCTTCTCCTTGAAAATAGACAAGGGAGACCCGACGAAACGGGCCAATGAAGCATGGGTTACCGTATTCCTCACAAGCAGGACATTGTTCACAGTTTGGAAGCTCGGTTCTTCTTCTCCGCACGCTACAATCTGTTTATGTTCGGCGAGTAGCTGTAAGTAAATAAATCTACTTCTTTTCCGGCGGTAAAACGGACTATTACATGCAGATATCCGGTATACCGGGCAGGTAGTTATGCCTAAATCCGCCACTTTTGCGACTGCCACGTGATCTCCACCTGCGCTGGAGAGCCACGTTGTGCTTTACATACAGGCCCAATGAAAAAGCTCCAGAGCTTTCTAGGAGATGGTTTTCACCAACTCGCAAGAACGCACATTTCTTCTTCAGCCGGCGCTTTATGATACACGCCGACGATACTACCTTGGGAACCTGGACCAATACTTGCACACGCTTCGTGTTTGCAGCTGCCCACAGACGAACGCTTCTGCCACCCTTTTCGAGATTTTCCGTCATTACAGCTCCAACAATCGGCATTTTTCTGTCAGCCACCACCATCACGGCGACACGACATTCAAAACCAGCGTGTCGTGCGCCACTTCGACCCGTCGCCCGCCATGTCTGACCTCGACGTCTTCACCCTCTATCCGCTGCGAATAGATCCCCAGACCAAGGCCATTTCCTCGCTCGGCAGCTCGTCGACGAGCTCCGACCCCGCGTCTCGCGAGGTGGCTGCCGAACTCGAGCGCCTTAACCAGCTGCACCGTGCCATTGTCGGCATTGACAACAGCTCGGCCCCGGCGGGCGGCCCCGGTGGCGTCAGCGCCCTCGCAGGTGTGCCGCCGCCGCCCATCCCCGTGCACCCGAAGCGGACGGCCAACGTGACGAAGCTGCGGGACTCTGGTAACGGCGAGTTCCGCAAGGGCAAGTACGCCGAAGCGATCCGGTTCTATTCGCTGGGGCTGCAGATGGCGCTGACGCGGCCGCTGTGGGAGCCGCCGCAGCTGGTCAACGAGGAGGTAGCGACGCTCTATGCGAACCGGGCGCAGGCCTACATGGCCATGTCTTCGGCGCCAAACGGCACGGTGGGCTGGCCCGAGGGCGCCATCGACGCCGAGGCCAGCGTGTTCGCCAAGAAGGTGGGCAATGCCAAGGCGTGGTGGCGGCGCGGCAAGTGCCTGCTGGAGATGGGCCGGCTGGAAGAGGCGCTGGAATGGGTGCGCAGTGGGCTGGAGATGGAGGGCGAGGAGACCGACCTGCTGGCGCTGCGCAAGGAAATCCAGGCACGGCTAGCGAAGGCCGAGGAGGTAGCATAAGGATAGGGGGGCCGGGAGCAAATCGGTGCTTTGTTACAATCTAAAGAGACTGGGTGGGGGACACGAGTGCGAGATTCCATACTCGAAAGTCTGGGCCGTTGTCGTGCGGCAGGAAACTGCTATCATGGGCATTGGAGATGCTCTGCTTTTTTGCACTGTTTTTTGTAGTGGGCTATTTTTTGCAGCGGTTCAGGGACAGGAATTGTACGCATCTGTGGATATCGTTATCATGGGAATGCTAAAGGAATAAAGGATGTGAGTGAGAGTATTTTCTATGGCTGACTCTGGAAAGGAAATCACAAGGAGCGGCAAGTAAAAGTAATGATGTAGTCGATGGCCATAACCACATCCCAAGTCAAAGCAAAACACAAACAGAAATGAACAGATAAACAGACGTGACATGAAGATTGCCCCATGAGAAAAACAACAGCCCTGAACAGAGCAAAGTACAACCAGGCCCAGGAAGAACCCAAACATGACCAAACATAACGAGAAATGGCCGAAACTAAGCAAATCGCAAAGAGCAGATAGCGTCCGCATGTATGCAAAGAGTCCTACGGCTCTGAAGCAGCCTCTCATCACGGCTAGTTGCCGTCTTAGATAGTGAGCCTCGGCGGCGGCCAAGAAACTGCTGCGCGTGCACCTCTCCCATCCCATGGTGTCTCCCATTTCTTCCATCCCTTCGATTAGTTCTTCTCCTTCTCACTCGAGGAGGCAGCCGGCTTCACTTTCTTGCGCGGCTCCCGCATCACGGCGTCCTGGCCGGTCATGCGGCGATCGAGGGCACGGTCGAGCTTCGCACCGAGAGCCAGCTTGTTCAGCACGGCAACCTTGTCCTCGTTGAGCACAACCCGCTGCTGCTGCAGGGCCTTGTTCTCCATACGGTCCAGGCCCTTTTCGATTGTCTGGATCTCAGCGGTCGCAGAGTCCATCGTGCGAACGGTGGCTGCGCACGAAGGGGCGATGCTGTAGGTGCTGTACCGGACGGAGGTGCGGGCCTTTGCGGTAAAGAAAACATATATGTTAGCATTCTGTTGCGGCCTCGGGTGCCTTGGCATCGTGTGCTTCCCTTCCACGCAAAGCGCCTTCAAAGGGTGAGGGGAATGTGATGGCGTAGTCGACATACAGAGGGGGCCATGATCGGCCGCGAGGACTCAAGAGATGCAGGCATGGTGTAGAAGGTGTAGAAGACGAAGAGAGGTCAGTTCGGGGGTGAAATCGAGAGCGGCTAGACTTGCGACCGGTGAAAGGCGGGTGCGATAGTCTAGAATGGATGGATCGTGACTTTCGGACTCAGCGACGCCGAGTCGAACGGGTCTGCCTGTAAATGCCGGGTGGTCGGGAGTTGGAGTCGCAAAGCAATATCGTTTGTGTTGTCTTCGTTCGTAAACGTCTTGTGGGTATACTGCGTAATTTGCGCGAAAGCGAACCGGCGGTTGGTTGGGATATCGCAGAATTGGGTGAGTAGAGGCAAGAAGAGGGAAACACCGGCAAACCGAATCGCTGGCGGTGACGATGCGGGAAGGAAGTAGATTATTAGAGTTGGCCCTGGGACGGGGGATAGAATCTGACACCCCCTCGTCCTCGTCCCCTAAACAGCGCTAAACATTCCCACACCAGCGTGGCAAGAAGCCGGTTGTGCGAGCAATTGCAGGCAAACTACAGTCGAGCCGTGGCTGCTAAGCCGCCAAAAACGCTATTTTCCTCACTACGCCTTACCACCACAACTAAGGCGCACAGTTAGGCAGGCAGGCAGGGGACCTTTGGAGGAATAGACACTGGCAGCCAGGCGGTTTCCAGTAAAATACAGTGGAGCTAGTGCTCCGTACTCCGTAGAAAAAGTGGAAGAGGTGTGCGCTCGTGAGTGCGTTTAGGGGATCGATACGGCAGTAACAGGATAACTTTCCCCTTTCTGCTCCGCAGTGGCGCGCAATCTCAAACAGGGAGGAAGTACCCTCGCCTTTGTGATGTTTGGGCTCGCACTCTGAAAACGGCAAGTCACAATCTGTCTAGTTTCCTGTTCGGCCGCCGCTACATGCATACATAGATACGGGAAGGCAGCAACGGCTCTCGCTCTTTCCTACTAAGCTAGCTGCCACCTCGATTTCTTCCAGTAGCCTATCGATCGACAAAAACGGAGAGCGAGTCTGAGATCTATCGAGAATCTATCCAAACGTGCAAAATGTGCAAATGTAACTACTCTCCCACCACGATACTCGTCCCCCCGTCTCGCAATCGTCTGGGTCAGCTGAGATCTGGCTCTTGCTAGCGTGCCATCTTAGCTTATTGTACGGAGTACTCTGAACCACTTTGTTTCAACCCACTAAACCGCTCTAACCTAGAAACCTGAGTCGAGTGCCATACAATCGAACGAGTTCGGACCACAGGGGGTGACATGATATGTACGGAGTGCTGTGTTCTGCGTTGATACTCGTGGCAATTGAGGCAGAGCCCACGACTTAGCTGCTGCATCTACCGCCTCTGCATGCGACTGCTCTCGTTGCATTCACATATACGGCCAATGTGAAAGTACGAATGTGTACCAAACACATAGTGTACGAGGATTCATGCAAGGGTACAGGAGTACCCGTACTCAAAACAAATGTACAAAGCCTAGGTTAGCTACACTCATATGGTACTTGCGTCGGAGGATTCAGCAAGTGGACAAAGTCGAATCTCTCGCTTTGGCACTTTTGTTTGCTAGTATAACTAACGAATGTACTCGTACTCCATCTGAGTAGTGTATGTAGGTACTTTTTAGCCGAAGTACCATTCAAATACTTGGTATGAACAGAGACGGCCTGGAAGCGGGCTGCTGAGCGACCCCTCCACACACCTGCAACAACGGGAGAAATTGCACATGTTCAACACGTGGCAGACACGAGACGAAGCCAAAAGGGGCGTCTAGCGGCAGCCAGCGTTGCATTTTCGTTTCCTGCCCGGTTATGACGATTGGCAGGGCCTAACTTGATTCGCTCCCTAGCTGCACCTATCTGCCCTCCTGTCCTCGAGGAGAGAGACAGCACCTGCGACTTGATACACGATCGTCGCTCCATCGATAGATTGCAAATTGGGAGGAACACCCCCAATGCAACTAATCTAACTTGCAAAATGGAGGAAAGACGGCACTCTACGTATGGAAAGAGAGGAGGAAGAAGCGCAGCCAGACGACCAAGAGTGCGGCCGAGAACGATTCAGAGCTGGCTCGCCACTGCCACTCAAAAGTACTCATACACTTAAGATTTTCCTTTTCAGTACCCCAAAAGTGGGGGGGGAGATCGCTCTGGCCACCGCTTTGACTCTCTGTCAGCTTTCTCTTGTTCCTTTGCCGACTGCTACCCCGACCTCCCTGATTTGATTTATTCGGCTGTCAGTCACCCCCATTCTTGAGAAGTCAGGTGATTCCGCAAGGCTCTTTTTCCCTCCGATTTTGGCTCAATGTTTGGCTGGTTTTGTGTTAGCACGATATATGTACGAGGATGTAGTGCATGTACTCCGTACACTACCCTCCTACCATTTTAGCTGGTACAAACACAGCACGGACTGGTCCATTGGGCTTTCTCGATGGGTCTCACGTCTTGTTTTGCTGTCCCTAAACATTTACATCGTCGGATGTCACGTCATGTATCTCGGCGTCTCTCTTTCGACGCACTCGTACAAGATGCCGACGACGTTCCTGGCCTGGAAACAAAACATCCTTAACTGGTATTACGTGAAACCATCCACAATGAGAAGCGGCTAGCCAATTAGGCGATGCCATTCATTGGTCCTACTCCTGCGAGATACTTGCTCTTTTCTACTCTAGGACGCAAACCCAGGGCCTGTTCCTCGTTCAGCCCTAGAGGATTGAGCATGTCTATGAGTAACGATCACTCGTTCTAAATACAAAATAAAACGAAACAGAAAAAGTCACCACACTTGATTGTGGAACTCTACAGCCACCCTATCTATCCTATTTCCCCTTCCCCTTGCCCTTACCTTTGCTATGTCCATGGGAGGACTTGTGCCGCCCACTTCTGTCGTCTGCATGTGGGTTGCCAGGCATGGGACTGCTAACGGCTTCATAGCCGTAAGTTTCATCAGCGGCATACTCAGTGTACTCGCCGTCATGATATTGCATGCTGTTGTATCCTTCGGCGCTGTACCCTTCCGGAGGGCCCCCGGCAGCGGCAGCTGATGATGAGCCCGAGGCCGAGGAACCAGAAGTCGACTTCTTTGATTTCTTCTTCTTGGACTTTGAGGACTCTTCTTCTGGCATAGGCCCAGCGCTTTCTGGTAAAGTCAGCACGGTCACACAGCATGAATCAGGCACAAGCAGCAAGGGAACACGCAGCTGCGGCTATTTCTTACCACTCCGTGTGCAGTTCTTGCAGCAGCCATGGTCACAGGTCTTAACCCACTCGTATTCATCTGTCTGGTAGTTCTTCTCCCAGCTCGGATTCTCAAAGGTGCACCAACCAAGGGTATTGGGGCCCTGGTGGCATTGGCAGCAGTCCCAGATGCCACCGACCTCTTTGAAGAAGCAGCTCTTGAGTGGGCAGCGGACCTTGGCTGGTTGGGATACAGCATAGGTCGTGCGGCTGCAAACGGTGGCAATTCCCGTGGTGACGTCTATCTTGGCACGTGGACAGTAATTCCATTTGACCGACTGGTGACCGCACGGATGGTGGTGTGGGTGTCCGTTGCACATTCTGCTGGCAAAAGCGAAAGCTGGCAATGAAAGAGTCTGAGCTAGAAACCGAAAATAGCTCTAGATATACAGGAATATTCCTGGCTGAAGCTGGAAACCGGCCACATATATTTATATACTGGTAGTTGTGTGCCAAATGGCGTGGGAGTGCAGTGAGGTGTTGAAGCTCATGAAAGGGCGTTGCTATTTCGGGGGCAAGCTCGTCACTTACAAGCCGAGAGGTGTCTGTCAAAGGAAGGATGTGAGGGTGCAGTGAGCTGTTGGGGTCCATGACAGGGTGCTGTAACCTTGGGGACACGCTCGTCTTTTATATGTAGAGATGGACGGATGCTAAGACGACAGCACAGCAGTGCATCTCTGGCTGCCTGCTTGTAGCCATGGTGGCTCGGGTTCAGCTGCTCTAGCACCGGCTTTCGCCATGGCTTCACGGTATACCATGGTTAGGAATCAGACCCATGTTTGCAGCGTTGAAGTGCTGGCTCGGCGGCCCCCCCCTCTTGAACGGGGCCTAGTTGGTGTGCAACTTCAAAAACTGTTTGTGTATCCGGCGAAGAAGGTGGGTGGGCGCGAGACACCACCACCCGGCGCATCAAAGGCTGGTGTTGGATTCGCTTATCGATATCGGTTTAGTGACTGAAGATACGCGAAGGTGGTCCTCCTGGTGAGTCGTGTTGTATTTTCTTTTGTTTCTTCTTTGCTTTCTTCTTTTATCTGTCGAGGCTTCCGAGTCAACTGCACCCTTCGTTTGCCCAAAAGGTAATGCACATCATTTTTTTGGCTTGGTCAATTCATTCCCTGCCGAAGTTGGACTGTCGTCATAAGCCCTGTATGTGTTTCGCGTGCGGGCATAGGGAGCTGAAAGTCAGCTGTGCTAGTTAGGGTGGTCCGTCTTTTGGCTCTTGTTTTGGCCCTATGTTGGGCACCGAAGATCCTAGCATCGGAAATTTCTTAGGAATTTCTGATTCTGTACGCGTATCTTCTAGAAGGGCCAGACCATGAAAAACCCAGGTCTGCACTGGGCTCCCTCTATTGCGTCGTGCTACCCAAACTGCGAAGCAGCAGACTGCATATGCACATGGGTCTGTCTACCTGTACCCTTATGCAGGACAGGGGGGGCCAAAATGCAGCAACACCAAGTACGAGAAATAATAACGTCCGTACTCGTAGACCAGAATACGAAGTTACACGGGAAAAAGTAGTTGATTATTTCTTGTACCAAGGTTGTCTGCCTCACGATCCCAACCTGAACAGAAACAAAGGGGCCTTCCGAGACGAGCTAGAGCGAAGCCGAGCCGTGGATCAGAGTGTGCTGCGACTCCAAGATCCCGTCGGGATAACCACGCAAGACTAAAGCCCAAAGATGGAGAATGAGCGGAGAGCGGAACGAGCTGCGGAAGCTGAAAGGTGACGACTACATACACACACGTATTGTGAGTGGAGATTTTGCAGGTTGTTTGTTTTTGTTTCAATCTTTGCTTCTCCCCAGCCGGAGGGCCCAATTGTCTGTGGGTTGACTAGCTCCCCACAAATGTCTGACCAGTGGAGGTGGGTAGCGCTGGTCCAGAAACATGACCAGAACAACAGCCAGCCTAAAAGCGAGAACGAGGAGGCAACTTCGGACCTTCTCCCTGTGCATGGCGTGGACAGCTATTCGATTCGGCTAGTCGATTCGGGTTTGTATTTCATGCTCCCTGCATTGAGCCGCAGTAAAAGAAGAGAGGAGGGGGAGGAAGAGTGGGAGATCGATCGCCCTCGCTCCCGAAACTTGGGTCGAAAGCGTGGAAGTAGTGGAAGTAGTGGCTACACCGGCGGAGGCTCTTCCCGTTCTGCGCATGCGAAGTACACGCATACATACAACAGCGTGCGTTTATATTCGTCATATATCAGCCGCCATCAGCTACACAGGTGGAAAGAAGGAGCCTATCGGCGGCCTGCAAGCGGCACTTGGTTGGTACATCCCTCCCATCTCTGCACTAGCTGTGGAAACGGACAGTAGCAGCTCAACCCTTTTATTTTTGCTTGCGTCGTTTGTTTAGGACTGGTGGGACTGTAAACGCCTTGTTCTGGGTCTCAGATTCATCTCAAACGATGTCTTTTACGAAAGCCTCCGATATCCCTTGGTACCTAGTTGTACCGCCTATCTGTGCTCTCCAAGAGAGCTAATAGCATTAATGGGGTGAGGAAAATGTCATATTGTTTGAATTTTGTCGAGAAAAACGGCAAATGATGCTGCAGGCTCTCTCCACTAAATTCCCAGCATCCTGGAGAGGCAACCGTGGATCTGGTTCCGCAAGGACGGGAAGAAAGAATATGCAGTTGCTCAATATTCCGTACTCCGTAATCCAGTTCTCACTACCACTACCCCTTTCCTCATCTCCCCATCTCCACATCCACATCCGTATGTGCAGTCTTGCGTCTAAATCCTATCTGCGAATACACAGTGGGTTCTCTCTTAGCCCCTCCCCCGTCGCTTTACATTTCCAGAGTACTCCGGAACTGCCTTCCCACGGCCCCTTCCACAGCTCCCGAGACAGTGTTGCGCCGATCGGATATGGAGGGAGCAGCAAATGAACCGGAAGGCAAGTCTTCCGAGGCAAGGCGAGGCACACACCGACAAGAGCTATGGAAAACGATCACGAAGAAATGATGAATACGCAAGTCGGGTTGCATTCCGGGTTCCTGCTGTGCAACGCCCGTCGGTTCTGCAGCTTATCGGCCTCTCTGACTCCACCGTTGCATCTCCATCCTATCCTTCTCTCTGCTGGCCCCTTTTTTTCTTTCCCAGCAATATCCAATTCGAGCCCGACATCCACAATACTGTACCCAGTAGATATGGAAGAACACAAAACGATACAAAGAGATACGAAAAATACAAAGAAATGGCAGAACACGGACCCAAATGCCCATGTCCACAGTCCTCAACCTCCACCACACCGCTATCTTGTTGTCCTCCGTTCTCTGGTCTTCTATCCCTGCCCATAGGCTGCCTCGCATCCGGGACAGCAAATGTGCTCGCACTGCACACGGTTGCCGTCAACGATCATGATGCAGCTGCAGCGGCCCGAGGTGTTCCAGCTCTTGCCGCACCAACAGCAGTCCCAGCAGCGGTTCTTGGCCTCAAATGGGCAGTCCGGAAGCGGGCATTTCGGCGCCAGCAGCGACGTCGCCGCCGTCTGAGGATCGCCAGCGAAGCTCGGCGGCGTGGGGTAGGGCAGCGACTGCTGTGTGAGGTGGACACAGGGTCGCTTGCGCTGTTTGGCCGAGGAGGACGAGGAAGCCGAGGTCGGGGAACTGGCCGAGGCGGTCTTCTTCTTTTTGCCGCTCCCACTCGCCGTGGTGCTGCTGTCCTTTTTATGCGATGCCGAGGCTGAGGTCGAGGCCAGTGTCGATCCATAACCATGGCCATGCATAGATCCAGATCCAGATCCGGGCCCAGACGGCGGTGAGAGCGGCTGAGCATCCGCACAGTAGATCACCTGCGTCTTGACATGCTCGCACGTCAAGGTATAAGAGATCTGGAGACACATGATGGATGCAATACGGCACAAGACGAGGTATGCCTAAGGATTGAAGGGGGAGGGTGCCTGCTGGTGTAGAAGAGGGGGGTGGGATGTGGATGAATGGATCTTGGTGAAGATATATGCGGAGGCAGACCTGCGATAAAAAGGTGGGAGAGCGATGTCAATAAAGGCAAGCTATGCCTGTGAAGGGGGGCTGTCTTATGGCCTTGTTCTTCCCCTGCCAAAGCTGGTCGGACAGTGTCTGCATTTGCGGTCAGTTACCTCGTCATGATGGCGTAGGAGACTTCACTTTCTACAACGGGAGATGTCCACCATTGAATCTCACATGTATGCAGGTACGGATGGCGGCCGAGGCAACTGGCAACAATTGTCTTTTGCTTTCCGTTGTCTCTGATCATGTATCGGCTGTCGGATTTCGGTTGTTAGTTGTCGGGTGCTGGGGTGATGCTGCTATTGCTGGCCTTTCTCTTGATATTGGTATGCTGGTGCTGTCTACCCTGGCGTCTTGATCCATTTCATACCGAGGGCAGTGGACGGGAGCTTGCACCGACCTTTATATCAAAATGCCCCCTCATCTAGCAAGCAGATCGCAGCAACGCTTGCTACAAGTCCAGGGCCTATCCCATCGTTGTCTCGTGCGGTGGTGTCTGTCTTCTCGCCTTTCCTCCGCTGCCACAACTACCACCACCGGCGGCACCTGCCTCTCTCCTCCCGGTCCCATCTTTCTTAGCTTGGCTGTCTTTTATTGTTTATTATCGGGGCTCTTCTTGTCTTCAGGTCTCTGGCACCCTCCAGCTCTGGGCCGAGGGGTGTGAAGAAACAGCCGCCTGTGTTGTTTGTTGGACAACATCAATCAGGTGATCCGATCAGATTACCGAATAGAGCCTAGCACAGCTGGGTGAAGATGAAATGAAAGCTGACAAAGTGCTTGGGAAACAAGTAGCGGAGGCGGAGCGTGGAGCGTGGAGCGTAGAGCGAAAACAAAGAAAAGAACACAAAAAGTGACGAGGCAGCCGAATGTGACGGCGCCATACACCGTACACCAAGTCTAGCCTTGGGCATTTCTGATCCAGAATACGACAGCTGAAATCTCACTCCTGATGTGCGTAATATTTGCTTCTTTGGGCTCATTTTCTCCATTTGACTATTAGCCGTTACGCTGTCTTCGCTCTCTCCGCGCCTCTTTTCGTCTTTTTTCATCCTTCCTCTCGATGGGGTGGCAGGTCCCATCTTTCCACTCTGCTTCACACCCCTCGACAGCTGAACCGGACTAGCCCTGTGGCCGATCAACGGCTTGGGGGCGGGTTGAGAAGAGGACTACTTCCCACCGAGGAAAAGAGCCGTTCGCGTGCGAGAAACATATGGGAAACCGCTATGGTCACATATTCACCCACACGGAAATCCTGGCACACAGGAACACAGAATACGGAAATAGAGATACACAGACACAGAACAGAGATACACACAGATACACGCAGATACACAAACACAGATTCACATATGCACGCTCATAAAGGGTGCCATCCACGGCAACCACAGCAGCCACATCCTGGAAGACACAAAAATGGGATGTGAGATGGGGGCCGAAGAGCGAAAACAGCAGAACAGCAGTCCCAGAAATGCCGAGAACACGCAAGCCATGCGCTAAATAAAGCACCACAACTACTCCACGACCGGTCTCGAGAAGCTGACTGCTGTGGGGACCAAGGCGCGGTGGCGCCGGACTAGAAGTGGCTCAATCTGTTTTCATGGCTTGAACCGCTCAGCAGAGAGGAACCGAGAAACACCCCGGCTTCTCTCAACTACTGCTGTGTTTTTCTGCCGTTGTCTGTGCCCACCGGTCACGAAAATCACGAAACGGCATGATCTTCGGACAGGGCGTAATTTATAGTCTTTTGTTGCGCAGTTCCTGTCTTTTGCACTCGGCATTGGCTTTCTCGTCTTTGAGCTGTTCCAGTTCAGCTTTTTCCCCCTTTGCTCTGCTCACAACCGGCGGAAAAGGGAGAAAGGGGTGGTTGCACAAGCTGGACCTCTTTGCTAGATGTATCAGAAAGGGGAAAATAGACGAGAATGGGGGCGATAGATGGCTGTGGCCAATGCCATGACCGTTCGGGCCTTTTTTTCCATGCTTTGCTTGAGTAGACTCTCGCTGCCAATTTCCTACCGAAACCAATAAACACAGCATTTGCCTCGCTCTCTCGGATTCCGCCAGCTCTTGTCGCCAGCCCCCCTCTCCCCGCTTCCCTCTTCGGTCAGATCAGATCATGTTCCTAAAACAGGCAATCCAGCTGCCGTAGCTCGTACTTTGATCTTTTTTCAGCCCGTTTGGATCCGTACTTCACTCCTCCCTTTCCCCTTTCTCGTGGCTATGCTCGTTGCCATCATCACACCCCCCTCTTTCTCCCCAAGTCCTCTCGCTTCCCATACACGTCAAGCTTGAATTTAATATCGCTCTCATAGGAAAAAAAGTAAATTGTACCTCCAATTCCCGCACTCCGGTGACATTGCAGTCGGGCCAGCGAGCCGCAGTTCATCAAACAAAAACAGACTTGTCCTCCCGGAGAGTCGGTGAGACTAGAGATCCCTCCCCAACAAAATGAAGGGGAAGAAAGATAATAAAGAAGGACGAGTGCCCACGCAAACATGGAAAGGTAAGAAAAGGGTAAAAAAATGAAGAGCCACCAAACTGACTACGCAAACAAGCAGCAAAAACCATAACAAAACAAAAAGAGGTACGAGCACATCTTCATTTCTCTCTCTCAACACGTTCGTCCCCTGTCTGGCTCACAGGTTTCGCAGCAGACGTGGTAGCAGAACGTATCCGGGCTGCCGCGCATGCGATGTCCGCACCAGCGGTAGGTATTGCCTCCCCGCTGGCACTGGCAGCAGACCCAGTGCTCGTCGAGTTGTTTGAGTCGGCAGGCTCCGGAGCTGCAGTCCGGACTCGCCAAGCAGCCTCCCGAGGCGCAGGGATCGTTGTAGTCAACACTCTGGCCTTGGTCGAAATAAAGGTGTTGGCACGGACAGGTATTCCCAGTCTGTGGATCGACAGTGGCATCCGGGCAGAATATGTAATGAACGACAAAGTCGTTGTCTCGGAGACAAGGAAAAATATGATGGTAGTGGAGATAGTAGTAGGTACACATTGTCGCTTCCACCTCTTTGCCTTCTTGATCACACAGGCAGCTATCGAGGTTGGGCTTCTGCTGAGCTAACAAGTCATTAGTCTTGTAAAAAGGTAATTCCATTTGCATCGGGCCACACATACGCTGGCAGCACCTAATCTCTTGCGGGCTGCGTGGGCCTTGGGTATCGACGGATGAGGAATCCTGGAAGCCGGGAATGGGGATAGGAAGCACACACTCCACCAACCGTTTACATTTTCTGTTCAAGTGGACCGCGGTGGTATCTCTCCATGGGGAGCTGCAACTAAAGAAGAAGGTCGGGATGGCTTCTTTATACATACAGGCTTGCATGCTCGACAATGCTAGCAAACTTGTACGTTGTGCCCATCTGCACATTTTCTCCGAAGCAGCTCCCTCCCCCCCTTCCCCTAAAAGGTGAAGCAGGAATGAAAAAAGCCCGCTGCAGCGCCAGGCAACTAAAGAACAAACACAAGCACAAGCAGCGGAAGGAGGCTCCCAATCCTAACCTAGCTGAGAGAAGAGAAACAAACGGGGGGGAACACAAACATGGCAAGCCCGCAATCCTTTCTGCGTGGTTTGTTCTACGGTCTTCCCATTCCGGCAACAAAAGGGGGCGGTCCAACAAGCTCTGTGTTTCTTACATCTGCTGCCGCCTTTATTTGAAGCCGTTGAGAAACACCAAGTTGCCCCCCTTTCTTGACCGGCTACGCAACTTCGTTTCGGCCCGCTGCCCCTTTCCTTTTCCCCTCCCTTCCCCCCTCTGCAGGCCTCCAGCCCCTGAATCACACACCCATTAGGAATGTGCTTCTGCTCTGTTTTGAAGGGCAAGCTTCTGAGCTGCTGCAGCGTATTGGGCCATCCGGTGTTTGCTGTTTGTCGCCTAACTGATTGTAATCTTCTTTTCGTTCTCTAGCCGCCTTAACCGCGTACTGATGTACTCCAGCATACCTCCTATCTCAGCCTTCCCGACATGAGAGGGCCCAGCTCAACTCGGTATTCTCATGGACGTAAGCACCGAGCAAGTCTTGGCGCCTACGGTTCCCGGACTTTGTGCGTCTTTGCCGACGAGTTGGACCAATTCTCCTGCTGCAGCTCGTTCTCAGATGATGTCCCCCCGTTTCCAGGCGTGAACACAGACTCCACCACAAGCACGTGGCGTTCTCCTTTCATCACCTCACGACGTACTCTTTCACACGCTAACTTTCATTTCTCTATCGCTTCCCCTCTTTTCTTCCTCCGTTTATTGGTGGGCGAACAGGAGAATGGGGGAGGAGGGGAAAGGAGGCTTTCTAGAAATGGAACGGGACCGTTGACTTGTTTCCTTACCCCACGAGTTTATGGCATCTTGACGACTAAGAGCGATGACGTATGTCTCCGGGGGACACGAGCATGCAGTTACCAAATGCTTCGGTGGACTTCTTCGAGCCTGTTGTATTTGGAGTCCTAGTTTCGTATTCGCAGCCCTCTCTCGCTGGCTTTTAGAAGCGTTCTGTGCTTCTGTCCTCGAAACAAGAAATGGGCAGGGCTGAGACAAGATGACGCTTCCTCGCACAAATAAAGGCTATTTCCAGCTGATTCGCTTCCGTCGGCCAAAGAATTTACCAGCTGTCCGGTAAAGGCTCGCCAAGCCTGTAAGAACTCAGCCCGGTGGTCATAGGGGGGCTACAGATTCGGATTTGGCTGCATGTCGGTCTTTCCACGAACCCGAGATACGCGGAGAGACATTCTGGTGCTGTAAGAGACGAATGCCGGCGGAAGAAACCAGCCCTGACTCGCGGCTTTTTTCGTGTTTTCTTGGGAGGTGCATACTTCCTCGTCTTACAGTGTGCTGGTGCTACTCGGCGCAGCACCGTTCGTGTCCCAAAAGGTCTTGCAAACACAGACATCCTCTAACGGAATGGCTTGGGGGGTCTGGGACCCTTTTGTCGTTTTCGCGGCCATCCTTTCTCTGCGTCTGTCTGTGTAGAGACACTGCCGCCATTCGGTTCTCTACCATTTGTACGACAAACAGCTGCCGGGCACAACACAAACTGTTCCACCCTGCTTTCTGAGTCCTTATTTTTGTGAGCTGCGTTGCGTATCTTCGGACGTTGCACGATGCTGGTAGCATATGCTGGCGTGCATGAACTTCCGCCAAAAGAACGCCACGCAGAAAGATGGAGTCACTTCCCCCATCTCGCCGTCCTGCAAGCTAGGTCGCCGCAACGGTCGTATTTTTATTCATTGATTCCGAGATTGTCGGTATTGCACGGCCGGCGAGAACGAGGCTGCATGTGATCGGCAGTGGTGGCAATTTGGCTGTTTAAGTCAGTTTCAGCCGCATCCCCGACATCCCCTAACCTTGGACCTTTCAATATGGGAGCAACGTGTACACCACATGACACGAGTAAGGATCTGATTTTTCCTGTCCATTCAAAGTCTGCAATGGTACAGAGGAAGCGCGTGAGGAACTTCGTGTTCCCGTTACTTCTCATCCTTGGTCACCTTGCTGTCTCGCTGAACGAGGAACTCCGGATCTTGAGGGACGGGGGGGAGAAGCCAACATGTGGTTTCCAAGATGCGTCGTGTCCCGCGCGTACCATCTTGTTCCGACCGAAATGGGCGACAAGTACGGTTGCAAGCGGGAGTATCGTCCGCGCTACTTTTACAGCTGATCCCACACGCTGTTAGGCTGACGTGTGTCCCCGTCCCAAGTATATGAGTGGTTTTACGTCTTGTCGCCAAATCCTTCGCATAATAATAGAAGGAACCACTTGTGGCGTAGAAACAAGCCCAAGGGTCCCCATTTTCCAGCTGTCGTGTAATGGGAAAAAAAGTAATATACATCTGCATCGATTTCTGCCGCGCATCTAGCTTTCGTGTCCACTGTCACAGGAAAAGCCGACTGCCACCGCGGCTAGAATATGCATGTTCCGAAGATTACGTCCGAGCGGAAAGATGCTGCTTTTAGAATTCGCGTGTTTCAGCCAGCACTAACAAAATAACAAACAACAAGGCCTAGCTGTCCAGAAGCTGGCCAGAACTCTGCTAGTCGAGAGAGCAATGCATCCGCACTACTCTTAGAAAGGCCCAGGGCCAGGCGAGTGCAAGAATCCCAAAGGAATGGAGCCAGATACTAAGAACGAATTTTGTATTGCGTCGGCCTGTGATCTCTTCTGTCTTACCCATGACCCTTGACTGCAGCATGACCCGGTTCACAGGGCGTTTGTGCACCCTTGCACTCTATATGTAGTGCACGTTTATATGTGTTGCTCTGTCACCGCTAAGGTAGAGTGGTAGAGTTTAAGAGCGCTCTATCAGTGAGACTACGATTTCTTGACTAGAACGAAGAGATAGTGCCCCGGAGGAGCAACTATACAGGCTTTTTGAAAATATCGGGTCACGCTTATTACAGTAATATAGTTGCAAAAAGACGAAGATCACCTATATGGTGTATCTACGCGTCTGCCGCCTCTATACCCTGGGTGGGCGCTTCAGGGAGCTTGGCTGCTGCAATTCGTGCAAAGCTTCACGCCATATCCCTTTTCGATAGCTAGCTCTATCTATCCCACTAATCCTACGGGAGGACCCTGGCTGCCAGGAACGGGCCATCACGTTTTGCGAGATGCTGGCGCCGACTTTGTATCTTACGTTGGCTATTTGAGCATTGCTTTGAGAGTATATCGGAGTGCTATCAGTCGTCACACAGCAACGCGAAGCTCAGAACGGTGAACAAGGTCTTACGCAGCTCACTATTGACGGTTGGTCCTAGCAGAACGGCAGCTATACATGTTCGTCGAGACGGCGATCCCTTTCCAGAGTGACTGATCGCAGTCACGTACGCAAAAAGACGAGACTTCATGATGCATAATGCTGAGCTCCTACGTTAGAAACATTAATAATTCTCGACTAGAGCCTTTGCTTCGTGAAGAAAACTGCGCCGTTTGAGTAGAGGTCAGGAAACAGTCACTGCCCCATGATATGTACTGATTTTTAGTATCCACCAGATCCTACTGATGACCCGCCTGGGGGATTGCTTAAACTAGTCCAGAGGAATCACACCTGCTGGCTGGGTCTTTGCTGGTATGCAGTTCTTAGTACGGGTAGTAACGGGGGGCTATGCACTGAGCAACCGAAATACTGCAATAACTTAAGATCCGACACCCAAATTCCCTAGACATGAAGATGGTGTATCGGCGAGAAGTCAAAACTAACTGAAATCCCCTACAACAAGACGGTTATTTGAAGTGTCGGGCCTTGGGGCGGCACGTGTGAGTCGCCGAAGTCCCAGTAGGATTGGATATGAAAGAATAAGGCACACCCAAACCGCGACACCTAGCCTCTACTTGACCTAATGGTAAGTGTACCCTGGGTGGTTGAACAGGTGCAGAGATGAAATTCTGAGTATAAGCTGAGCAGGACAAGCTCTCTATCCAGCTAGGGTCGTCCGGGACGCTGGGAGGAAATGTGAATAAGTGCTTTCAGCCTAGGCGAATAGTTAGGATTTCAAGGTGACGAGAGCAGCCACTATTTTGGACTACAGTTTCCCTTGCTTGTTGTTGAGATGAGAGATTTTGCGAAAGCTTTTCGGGAAATAAACAAGCCTACATATATGCCAGGCGAAACAGACGGATTCTATGGGGTTGGATGCGGGAGCCCAACGGAGCTTCGTTGGACGCAGGTAGGGGTGCCTGTGAGGGGAAGAGGGAGAGCGAACAGTTGGGGTGCGTCGCTTGTAGGATGCGGCTCAAATTGGTGGATGTCAATTGGAAAACCGAGACCCGCCGGTTTGGAGTCGCATGGAGGAAGCAGGCAGAAGTTCGAAGCAGTCGTGGGCACTGAGAGGTGTCTGGGATGCAGAAAATGGCTAGAGAAAGGAAACTAATCAGAGACTTTGTTTTTGTAGTAGGATGGGCGGAGAATAAGATGAAATTTAGGGTAGCAGGTGCTATTCCTGCAGAGACCGAACAATGGCAGCTGACTATACACTGAGAGAGGGGAGGACCGCCAGCGCTACGACCTGGGAAATGAGGATTGTCACCCTTGCACTGTTTTGTATAGTCCCAATGTCTGCAGTCCTGCAGAAAGTGTACATAGGGAGGAACAAAATAGGGCCAAAGGGAAAAGCGAGAACATGGCAAAATGCATGTCCGCAATGCCTATTTTTCTCAATAAAGGAGTAAAATAGACAAAGCCTCACGCCATAGCTGCACGGCTCGGGAGGTGCGTAGGGAGTACTTTTGCTGTATGTACCAGGATGTTGATACCACTAGACCTGACGGTTACAAAAAACTTGACTTATGGTGCTGTTCTTGTTTGAAGAGAGCTGAGACAACAGCAGTGCCACTCGCTGTTCCTTCAATCCTGCCCTTGGTTTTGGCTGAAAGTCCACATGGCCCTCCACTAAGTGGCGCCTGAAGGGGGATGGAGGGGGCCCTAAGGGAGGGCTAGCATATGGCTGGAATGATAAAGAACGCCTCTTGGAACACCAGAAAAGCAAACGGGAAGTCCTGCAGAAGCTGAGCATGCTTTTCAAGTCTTTTTTTCAGTCTTTTTTTTCTCTTTTTTTTCACCCCTTCGGATTTGTTTGTTTTGCGTGCACACAAACCTAAAGAGGTAAACGGGGAGTTGCCTTTTACGTTCGTTGTAAGCCAGCTGCAGGCGCTAGGGGGCGTGTAGTTGTGGGAACTTTTAGTTATCTAGATGGTCGCTAGCGAACTATATAGGCAACTTTGGTAAGATCTCAAGTATATGTAGTAGTATTTAAAGTCGAAAAAGCAGCTGTATATGACGGGATACCAGGGCCAAAGCAGAGGCATACCAGCAGACGCAATTTTTGTCCAATGGGACGCAGTGGTTCGTAGGGGAAAAGGTCGAAAAATAAATGAAACAGGAATAGGACAATACGTAGCAGCGCAATTCCGACTCCGAGAGAGCGCGAAAGCATCGGCGCCATGCATTTCAGCAAGCTTTTTGTTCTGGCTGGGCTGGCCCGGTCTGTCGTTTCAGTCACGCCTCTGTACGGCTCAGTCGTTGACACGGTCGAGGCTGCGCCGCCCAAGAACCAGACGCCAGCCGTTCTGGCCAACCGCAACGACAATGCCGCCGCCGTCTTTAATGTTACCGGCAACTACTCGCCCGCCTGCTCCGGCTGCCTCGGAGGCGACTTTATCGTGGTTGGTTTTCCAGGATATATTGAAAAAGGGCCACTTGACTGTTGCTAACAGGTCATGTCAGTTCTGGAACCCCGGCTTCCTAAACATCACGGGCAAGGGCTACTTTTGGATTCGCTACGAGGTGAGGCAATCTCTGTTCCCCTCTGGCATTCCAGCCCGCCCCACCTGCTAACAAGGTAACACTGTTGATTGCGTGGTTCAACCGTATCGGACCCATCATTGCGCCGTCCTGGACGGGCCTCTCCGGCAAGCTCTTCCATGTTGCCTCTGGCGGTGGCCGCCGCATGGATGATCTTACCGGCGCCAGCCCCAACTGCACATGGATGGGCTGCGACGGTGGCCGGGACACTCTTCTTTCCGGCATGGCGCAAATGTGGCAGAACGAGTACTTTTACCTCGACGGCAACGTCACCCTGAACAACAATGAGGGCTGGGCCGACTACAATGTGGCTATGAGTAAGTGTCTCGCCGGTGGAACTAATCTTGAAGGACTCAACCACGGCTAACGGGAGGTGACAGAGCCTCTTACGTGGAAGCAAATCAACAACGACATCAACCTGGGCCCTGACGATGGTGTCATCCGCTATGGTGTCTCTCGCGACCCTCTTGGAGATGATAGTAAGTGCAGTCAGGGTCCAACAGAATACGACGAGACAGCTGGCTAACTCGTTTTTTTCCAGGTGCCCCTGTGCCCCAGTACCTGACTTGCGACAGCCCGGCTGCCACGTACGAAGTGCCCCAGCTGTCGGACGTAGGAGGCTGTTATGACAATGCTCTCAAATCGAACGTCTCCCAACCGCCCTATGCCTATACTAACTCTTCCGCTTCGACTTCTTCGGCTTCTACGCCTTCTGGTTCGGCGTCTCTATTCTCTAGCTCGCCGTCTTTATCCTCTGGCTCAGCTTCTGCCTCATCCGCCGCTCCTTCGCCTACATACGTGGGCTGTAAACATCGCAAGCGAGCCATCAAGCGATCCATAAAGTTCGCTGCTTAACGAGCCTATTTAATTTTCCACGGAAGTAGGCTACCCAGTCGATCTTTTTCCGATTCGCTCTTTTCTTCCACCACTCTCTTTCATGTACTTTTATTTAACTTTCCCTGACTGGCAACACTACGCCTTTACCTATCTTGAAATACTCATCACGAAATTCACGCTGGAGAATATATAGTTTCACCAATATTGAGCAAGAGTCTGTACGACGTAAGCTATCCAAGAAGGGATTCCTTGTAGTCTACCGATGGAGCAGGTTTCCCAGCACGATGCTGATTTTTAAGCGCACAATGTGGAGCATACATACTGGGCAAGCCAAGCTACATTCAGAGGTACATCATAGGTAGCCATAAAAATAATACGAAATAGATAGTGGGTCGAGGTGTGTTTTGAATGTGGCGTAAAGACGCGGGTTGAACAAACGGCAGGACATCTTCGCTCATTTGCAGCGGCCATTTCTGCAGCGACAGAAGGCATGGCACAACATGTAATAAGTAGGTGTTTATGTAAACAGGTTTAGTAGAAATGTTCAGATATGCCTGCAATTTCTGTTCGTTGCTCGACCTGGAAGAAGCTGTAAATTTGCTAGGAATGGAGACCCCAACACACTTAACTCTGTGCCCCTTACTTGCTTCACCCTTCATCACATGTCTATCGCTGTATCTCGCCGGGCAAGCCCCCGCAACTAGGCCTGGGACCAGTTAAACGGGTAAAGGGATCTGTGGAGGAAGAGGACACGTATCAATGCTTATGATCGCCCCGTTCCAAATGCTGGCATAATAGAGATGGAACAGGGTTTGCATCGCTGGTCCAAAGTAGCGACAGTAGTCTTCCAACGGTTTGCCTGCCGGTCATTAGCTGCACGGTATGGTCAGATGCGATTCACATTGTCGCAGTATCCACAGCCAGTTTCTGTATAAAAGCCACGAGGCGAGTTCTAGACCTGTCCGCAATTACCGTCGGGATTTTCTTCTCAGCATGCCGTCCCGTGGTTTCTGTCTGCCATGGGAAGGGAAAGGAGAGGGAAAAGGTAAGAAAAAAAGGGAAAAAACGTAATGATAAAAATGAAAGGAAAAAACCTAGTCTTGTGGCTTGTCTCTGCTATGCGGCTGGTGTTTACAAGTAAGCTGGCGGCGCCTGCTTTTCATCCGTGATATATTACGGAGCAGATAGCGGCTGAATCCAATTCTGTTGACAGTGGCCACGGGAGGCCGGGCAGTCTGCCCACAGACGAGATCCGCGCCGTTCGAAGACCCTTTTCTCCACGTGGAATGGAGAGAGAGCTGTTGAGTGGTGTGATGAACAGGAATTAGGCAAGACGAGATCCAAGATGAGAGGAATGGGTAGAGGGGCAGAGGGGCACAGGAACAATAGAACAAGAGAGCAAGGTAGGGGAAAAGAGGGAAGAAACAGGTGACAGGCTAAGTACTATGGCGGCTAGCACCAGAGGCAGGGGGTGGAGCAGGTAGGACGGGGGGTGAAGCAGGAAACCAAGACAGAGTGCAAATAGAGGCAACGTAAAGGGTTGTGGGCCGGCGGAGGTCCAGATCTGGGCGAGGGGAAGTCAACGGAGACGACCAGTTGCATTGGCGTGTTGTTTTGTTCCCTTCGTTTGCACCTGGTCTGAACGGACTGTCCTGGTTCTTTTCTTGCATACCCTGTCCTCTGCACATACTCTCTTCTTCTGCTGTCGGCCGGGTTTGAGAACAAGCAAATGGGCCTGCAGAGGAGATGCGTTATCGGCCGCTCGTCGTGCTGCTTGCCGGCTCCGGTGCCGTGTTGCCGGGAGGCTGCCGGTCGGTGGCGGAGAAGCGTGAGAACCAAGAAAACAGCGGCCGTGGCGCACAGATAGCACCAGAGCAAGCTGGGCACTGCCCGCACGACAACCTGCTGCGGTGCTTTATCCGGACACCGACGCTGGCCTATACGTTTTGCAGCTGGTCGGTGGACATCTATCCGACACCGGTGACGGAGTATTGGACCACGACGATCACGCCGATGACGTCGGTTGCGGCGACGGTGTCTGGCCCGCCGGATGGGACAAGGTGAGGAAGATCGAGGTGTCGAGATGGGAGTATTGAGGGAGACTGACGATGGCAGCTCGGCCTCGGTGTCCACAGTCACGGTGACAGAAACAAAGAGGGAAACGCAGACGCAGACAGAAGTGCAGACGCAGACACAGACGCAGACACAGACGCAGACACAGACAAAAACACAGACCCAAACACAGACCCAAACACAGACGGAAACACAGACCACGACGGTGACCGCCCCCCTGTCTCCCCGGACGACCCCCAAGACCACGCTGGCCTGCCTGGACGACCTGCAGCCCGACAGCACGGGCATCACCAGCGCATGCGCGTGCTTTTCGGCCGAGCAGCCGGCGGCCACGGTGACGGCCACGATCAGCATGGTCGCCGGAGCGCCCACGTGTGCCGGCGGGCAGCCGACGTTCCCCAACTGCTTCGACGACTTCCGCGCGTACAACTGCGGGACGGACCACGCGGGCCAGATTGCGTGTTCGTGCACGCAGACCACGGAAGGCACCGCACAATGCACGCTGGGCGACTACGAGCGCGACAATGCGTGCACGAGCTCGGACGACTGCGCCGACGGCTGGTTCTGCACGGCGATCGACTGCTTTGAGGACGGCGTGGCCGCCGTGTGCACCAAGGGGTGCCCGGTGGTGTTTGACAGCGACGGCGACGGCGCCGACGTGGCCGGCCACTGGACGAGCCCCGTGCGGCAGAATGTGTTTGTGGACGGCCGGCCACTGGCGATTGTGGTGGGCCATGGGACGGGGGGGCACGCGAAGGGGAACGGCCTACGGGGCAGGTAGCAATGCATCGTCTTTTGCGTCCCACGCGCGCCGGCTTGTCTGCTCTTATCATTGCTGTCTTATTCTGCTGCCATTCTCTCGTATCCTCGCATCCTCGCATCCTGTCTTCTTACTTCTTTGCCTTCTTCCGCCCTCTTCCGCCCCCTTCCGCCCTCACCGCAAATGGAGGTCGGCAAGCGGCGGATGCGGCACCACCGGATCTGGCCGCGCTGCTTCTGCGCCACCCACGGCCAGTCGCCTTGCCAGATCGGCGCGTCCAGCAGCAACGGCGGCGTCCAAGTCGACGTCCCACACGTAGGCCTGACGCGCCGCAATCTCGGCGGCGATGGCGTGGTAGTCCGCGTGGGCGCCGCGGCCGTGCTCGGTCTGGCCCTCGTACAGCGCAGCCGCCCGCCGGCTGCTGGCCACGAGCCACTGGCCGCGGCCGCGGCGCACGGCGTCGAAGCTCGCCAGCACGGCGGGCAGCGCAGTGGCCGGGTCGGCGGCGGCGGCAGGGGCCAAGCGGGGGTCGGCGAGCAGCGAGGCCAGCACGGCGGCGTCCTCGATGCAGAAAGCGGCGCCGGCGCCGTGGTGGGGGGTGCTCGCGTGAGCGGCGTCGCCCATGACGGCCACGGGGCCGCGGCAGAAGGCCGGCAGCGGGTGGTCGGCGAGGTCGAAGAGGGCCCAGCGGTCGAGGAGGTCGGGGTCGGGGTCGGGGTCGGGGTCGGGGTCGTTGTCGTCGTCGTCGAGAGCACGCGTGGCGGCCCGCGGCTTGGTCATGCCGGCGAGGCGCAGCAGCCGCTGGACGCTCGGCCCAAACGCAGCAAAGTCGCGCAGCGCGTCCGCTCGCGTGGCGGGGACCGTCAGCTGCAGAGCGTCGGTGTCGCCCGAGGCCGCCTCTCCGGGCCACGCGTCGGCGGCGCTGGCCATGGCCACGAGATTCAGCGTCCGGCCGTGGTTGACGGGAAAGGTGAGCGCGTGGTGGTCGGGGCCCATCCACAGCGCGGCATTGACCGCCCGCTCTTCGCCGAGGGCGTCCACGGCGGCCGGCATCGGGATCAGCCCGCGGTAGACGTACTTGTGGCTGTAGCTGGGCCGGGCGGCGGCCGCGGCGGCTGTGCCATGCACGAGCAGAGCCCGCACCCGCGACTTGATGCCGTCACAGCCAATGACAATGTCGGCCGTGGCCGAGGTGCCGTCGGCGAAATGCAGGGCGGGCCGCCGGGGAGCAGAAGCGGAACCGGAACGGCCGCGCAGATCGCCCGCCGGCTCCCACTCCGACATCGACACCAGCCGCTTGCCGAACTGGGCCGCGCCCGGCGGCAGCAACGCAATCAGCTCGTCGAGAAAGCGAGCACGGTGGCAGGACGCGTGGCCGTTTTCGGGGCCGGCGAGCGTGAAGAGGGGGCGCAGACCCAAAGCGCCGCCGGCCTCACCGGCGACGTCCGATCCGGGCGCCGTGCCGTCCATCACATCAAACCACACGGCACGCTTCGAGGGCCAGGCATTGCGGGTGGCGATGCGCTCAAAGCCGGCGAGCATGGCCTCGTCGCACATGCGCATGGCGCGCAGGGCATTGCTGTGCAGGCCCACGCCGGCGCCGATTTCGCCAAAGGCCGGCGCCTGCTCGAAGATGGTGAAGGCGATGTGGCGGCGGTGCAGGGCAATGGCCAAAGCGAGGCCGGCAATGCCGCCGCCGACGATGGCAACGTGGAAGGGCATGAGTTGCGGATTGTGGGCGAGTGAGTCTATGATCCGGACGGAGGCGTTGTGATCTGTATTGCGATGGCTTGCATGAATGAGGAGTGTCAGCGAACTCTACATGTCTACAGACTCCAAATACAGCCAATACCGCATGTTGCCGACCTCCGCACGGAAAGAGGGGATCGGATGCATGAGACAAGTTGGGCGAGCTGGCTGTCTCATCGAGCATTATCGAGCATTCTCGAGCCCTTCTCAACGCCATTTTGATGTCGCTCTCCAAGACACTCTCACAAACACAAACATGCATTTGCCTGCCAAATGCACAGGATACTTACACTACGCTCACTATGCTCACTATGATCACTATGCTCACTGTGCTTTCAACCTCAGCTCCCACAAGCACCCCGCATCTCCAACAAGAATCACGGCTAAAGCCTATAGTGCCCAGATATTGGTGCTCCAGCTCCGGTAGGCAGAATGCAGTGTAGCGATAGTAGCTGTATGTCCTGGTTGTACGTTGTCTTGATGGTACGCTGTCTTGATTGCACGCTGTCTGGCTCGTATGTATGATGCTGTATTTGTGCCTGTGTTTGGGATCTCGCTTCGGGCCCTCCTCGCCGAGCCACAACATCTTACCATGGCGCCCTCCGTGTCGGCTCTGCTCCCCCTGCTCCCCCTCGCCGGCGCCGTCACCGTGCTCCTCGGCGGCCTTCCGGAGCCCGTGGCCGGTCCTGCTGTGGCTGCTGCCCGTGCTCAGACGCCGCTCGCTTTCTACCAGGACAGCGCCGCCAACGAGTTTGCCCAGCGTCCGGGGGTCGAGATCTTCATGAGCAACCGCGACAACCTCGACTACTTTGTCCAGGACGACTACGCCGTGCTGCCCTCGGCGGGCGGCTTCGCCCGCGGGGCTCTGCGCGCCTGGACCGAGCATTTGCACCTCGTGGTCGCCCCCGACGACGTCTGGCTGACCGTGCTGGCGCAGGTCAACAGCTTTGTGGCCGCCCACCCGGCCGAAGCCGCACAGAGGGCCTTTGACGCCCGCCATCCCGTTGTGCCGCTCGTCGACGCCTATCCCGACTGGTACACGATCGTGTCGGCGCTGTATGCCGAGGTCGGGCGCCGCGTCGTCGCGCCGGGGCTGCAGCGGAGCTGGATCTCGC
Source organism: Graphilbum fragrans (assembly GCA_001513895.1). NCBI lineage: Eukaryota > Fungi > Ascomycota > Sordariomycetes > Ophiostomatales > Ophiostomataceae > Graphilbum > Graphilbum fragrans. Next base: position 49,327 of record LLKO01000005.1, on the reverse strand, counting down.
CCAATTTCTCCACGTCCACCGACGACCACGTCATGGCCGCGAGCATCCTGATGCTGGGCCAGCCGCGACGCTTCCTGCCGGCACCCGAGCCGCCGGCGCTGGCGTGCGCGCGTGGCGCCAGTGCCGGCATCGGCTCCCAGGCCAACCATACCGGCTTTCCCTCGGTCACGCTCCAAGGCACACGGCAAGACTGGGAGGGTCTGCTCTGGCGCGTGCAGCAGCTCGACCTGTTTGGATCGGAGGCGTCTGCCTACCGCGCACGTCTGGAGCCGGTCTTCCGCGCCTTCGTGGCCTCCTTGGACACGCCGGACGACGCTGCCGTGCGTGCCTTTTGGGGCGACATGGTGGTCTCTGCGTCGGACCCCGCGCAGCCTCACACACCATGCTCCCTTCTGTCCGGCTGGATCACCACCCTGTTCTTTTGGGACACCGCAGGACAGCCGCTCCAAGAGGCCAGCTCGGCCGTGGCGCCTCGCTCCAGGTCCCGGTCGAGGGCTGCACCGACTTTGTCCAAGGCGCGGGCTCGTTCGGGGGGCGCGGTGCTTGGTTTCCGCAACAACACCTACCCTCTCCTCGACGTCCGCGCACTGCCTGTTTCGTATGTGCGTGCCTCCTTTCTGCTGCCGCGCTGGAACAACACGGACCACTACGAGGTGCTGGCCACGGCGGGGCCGCTCGGCACGCGCGTCGACACTACGTTTGCGCCGCTGGGCTACCTCGAGGCGCTCAACCGCACACGCCACGCGAACGTGACGCCGTGGACGCCGGCCAACGCGACGAAAGACGCAAACGGCGACAGCAGCGACGGCAGCGACAGCGACAACAGCGACAACAGCGACGGCGGCGGCTTTGTGTCGACGACGCCCAATCCGCGGCTGCGCAACGCCGCCAACCAGACATGGGTCCAGTGGGCGCAGGCGTCTTTTGGCTACGACGCCCACGGCCACGGCACGCTGACGCCGCTGGTGTCGTGGGTGCTGTATGGGCCAGCGGCGATTGTCCCGCTCGCCGGCAGCAATGGCTCAGACACGCGGTGGCAGCCAGAGGCCGAGCTGGCCGCCCTGTCCCAGCTGCTGTGTGGAAGCAGCTCGGCATGTAGCTAGCTTGAGAAAATGATACCTGTGTTCGTCTGCCATCTATTGTAGTCGGCGGGGAAACGAGGAGCGAGCTCGTGATCGCCCTCGACCTCTCGACTGTTCTGGACTGTCCTCGAGAGTTTCTCCCCTTGTTCTGCCCATCTATCACATGCACCCTCCCCCCATACCCCTAATACCCCTCCCGCTTGTTCACCCGGTTCGCCAGCGGCCGCCCCTCGCTCAGCCGGTCCAGGTTGTCCTCGAGAATGGCCAGCACGCGCTCGGCGTAGTGCACCGAGTTGCCGCTGACGTGCGGCGTGATAATCACGTTCTTCGCCTTCCACAGCGCATGTCCGTCCGGCAGCGGCTCCGGGTCCGTGACGTCGAGCGCGGCGCCGCGCAGCACGCCCGCGTCCAGCGCCTGGATGAGCGCGTCCGTGTCGACGATGGGGCCGCGCGCAATGTTGCTGAGGAAGCCCGGCCGCCGCGTGCCGTCGTCGCGTGTGCGGCCCAGCAGCGCCAGCTCCTCGGCGCCCAGCAGGTGCGTGGTGTTGTCGGTCAGCGGGGTGGCGACGACGAGCAGGTCGATGCCGGAGCTGAGGAACGCGTGCAGGTCGGCGCGGCTGCCGCCGGAGAACCACCGGGTCGGGAAGACGCCGTCGGGGTCGCCGGTGCCGGGCGGCGCAAACGTGTTGTCCTTGCGGGACTCGGGCGTGTCGCGCGGGTGCAGCGTGTAGGCATAGACCTCGAGGCCGAGGGCCGTCGCCACGCGCGCCGTCTGCCGGCCGATGCTGCCGTAGCCCAGGATGCCCCTGCAATGTCAGGAGAAGCCCAAGTGGGAGGGGGGGGGGGGGGGGGGGGAGAGAGAGAAAAAAGGCCGAAGACGTGGGAGCTGCTGTCAGAGGCGACCAAAGGCGGCCAGAAACAAGCAAAGAGACAGCCAGCCACAGCCGCAGGCTGGGGGAGACGAGCAGAGGCGAAAAAGCCGCACTGTGAAGGCGCAGGTGAGAAGCAGTTATAGCAGTTAACTACTCCGCAGTGGTATGGTTGATATTTTACTCGTGGGAGATGAGGCTGATGGGAGGCAAGGAATAAATAACCCAAAGGTCTGATCAAGCCCTTGATAGTCATGAAAAAACGTCGAGACCAGCTGCAGACGCGCCAAATCCGAGGCGACAACGACCGAGGACAAAGAAACGAACATCGCCGCCAGCCACAGCTCACAGCCGCCAAAACAGGGAGACGCCTCTAGATGCTACATACTATTCCGAATTGGACTGCTACTGTCGACCACCCCCAACCCGACCCAAAGATGATAAGAGGGACGAGAGCGGCAGACGAATCACAGCGCTGGTTAGCGCCGCAGCGAGACACTGTGGGCACAACGAGCGGGGACCACGGCAGGCCAACAGCACCACCCCAGGCCAATAGGACGCTACGCCGGGACTCCATCACAGCGGCCCCGCTCCTGCTGGGCGGGTACAGGCAGGAGCTGTGGTGAGTGAGCGGGCCTCAGTGGGTGGTAGCTGCGCTCAGATAGCGCCCACCACAAGCTAACCCAACTGCAGTAGCACACAGTGCATGCGACAATTCGTTCTTGGCTTTGTGCTCTCTCCAAAAGTACTAGAGTGATGTCTGGGCCAGCCAAACCAGGCTGGATTACGTATAAAACAAGGATGTGCTCGTAGTTACCTGTACGACTAGCCACTTCGACTTATAGAATATTAACAGACCAAAAGGTGCCATAGCCGCTTCGTCTCAAGCCTACACCAGACTCATAGCTGTGCTAATCCCACGTCATATGTGTGGCCACAGATAAGATCCACTGTGAGCCACTGGAAGCGATGAAGAGGCTCCAAGGCTCGACAGAGGCAGAAAATATGCAGAGGACTGAACGGCACTTCTCGCCCCGCGCACGCAAGGCTGCTTCTTCCCGATAGACATGTGGTATTGTTACTCTATTTCGCATATTATTCTCTACGAGATAACTACTCGTATCTGCATATCTATTGGTGTGTTACTACTCTGATGAGCTCAGAAAGCGCTTGCGTGCTAGAGAGGACCCACTGCATGCCTGAGGCACGCCGCTGCTATGGTAAGCAGCACGGCTTCCATAGTTAACTTGGACCGCCGGTCCATCGCCGTTGACCGTCTTCCGCTCCGCAACTTCCGACCACCCGCCCTGTCCACCCGCCAGCTTCCCCCCCCGGAAACCATGCGGCCCTCGGAAGATTCAACGGCCCTGCGTGCGGCCCCCGCCACGGCCTGGCAGGCGCGTCACTTAACGGCGCGTGGCCTAGCTGTTGGTTTGGCAGTCGGCCTCGTTATTTGTTGCTCCAACATGTACTTCGGCCTTCAGACCGGCTTCGTCAGTACGATGTCGCTGCCTTCCAGCCTGCTGGCCTTTGGCATTTTCCGTGCTGCCTCTCGCCACTTGGCCTTTCCCTTTTCGCCTGTCGAGAATGTCTTGGTTCAGACTGTGGCCGGAAGCATGGCGGTCGCACCTCTCGGGGCCGGTTTTGTCGGAGTGCTTCCGGCTATGAACTATCTCATGACCCCCGAAGAGCAAGGGCCCATCAACTTGTCTCTTTTCAAGATGATCTTGTGGTCCTTGGGCCTCTGCTACTTTGGCGTCCTTTTCGCCGTTCCACTGTGTGCCTGCCTTGTAGCCTATATTTAGTGTTATATTGTTTGTGTTTCTTCTTGCTAATCTTGTCCACCCCCTTCAGCCGCCGCCAGGTCATCATCCGGGAAAAGCTCAAGTTCCCTAGCGGCTTCAGCACCGCTGTCTTGATTGGCGTGCTGCATGGCCGCCGTCGCCAGTTGGCCCCGGGAGAGACCCCAGCCGAGTTCGCCAGCTTGGCTGGCGAGGAGGTCGTTGTCCCCGTTAATGCTACTTCTAATCCGGCTAGCTTTCCTCGTACCGGCGCCGGCTCTACTACTGATATTGATGCTGCTATTGATGCTGATACCGATACTGATGGCGATGGCGATGGCCCAGGCGTCGTGTCAGAGCACGAGCTCCGCCACCGGGAAGAATGGCGCTCCAACCTACGCCTATTACTCGCATGCTTCGTGGCCTCGGGCATCTTCACCGTTGCTACTTACTTCCTTCCATTTATTCGCAACATCCCTATCTTCGGTCGCACCGCCGCCCAGGTGTGGCTCTGGTCCTTCAACCCAAGCTTGGCCTACATCGGCCAAGGCGTCATCATGGGCCCTGCCACCACCCTCCACATGTTGCTTGGCGCCTTCGCTGGCTGGGCCATTCTGTCTCCGTTGGCCAAAACTCGCGGCTGGGCAGCCGGGCCCATCGACGACTGGGAGACTGGCAGCAAAGGCTGGATTGTTTGGGTGTCTATTGCCATCATGTTGGCAGATGGCATTGTCAGCTTAACCCATGTTTCAATCCGTTCACTTATTCAATACTGGCCCCAAGTCAGCAATTCTCTCTCTACGATGGTCCCGCTGTCTATTTCTCGGCGTTTCCTTGCCACTATCTTCCCCAGGCTCCAGCCTGCAGGCTATACTGCTATCAACAGCTCCGACGAAGCTGCTGATGCCAACGCTGGAGCAGTACCGCCCAGCCCTCTCTCTGACTTTGCGGCCCCTGTGGGTGATGATTCGCCTGGCAGTGCCAACGCCGTCCTCGAGAAGGACGCTCCACCTGAACACCAAATTAGCACCAAACTTGTCATCATCGGCCTAATTCTGTCCATCATCTTTTGCATTGTGTGCATCCGTATTGCCTTTGGCGCCGTCGTGCCATTGTATGCGACTTTTTTATCTGTCATGATGGCTTTAGTCCTCAGCATTATGGGCGTCCGGGCTCTGGGAGAAGTAGGTGATGTGCTTTTGTCTGAAAACCGACCTTGAGTGCCTCACCTTACCTTCACAGGTTTACTAACAGCACACGTCTAGACCGATCTGAATCCTGTTTCTGGCATCTCCAAGCTGACACAGCTCTTTTTTGCGTTGATTGTGCCAGGCTCCAACCAATCCAGCATCCTTATTAACCTCGTTGCCGGTGCTGTATCTGAGTCTGTAAGCTGACATTATACTCTGGCCTGAGCCAATCTAGGAAATTGTACGTCCATAGACTAATCGGTTGTCTCATATGTAGGGTGCTCTCGAATCTGCTGAGCTCATGCAAGATCTCAAGACAGGCCACCTTCTCGGTGCTGCACCAAGTGCACAGTTCTGGGGACAGATTATTGGCTCAACCGTCGGTGCTATCGCCAGTGCTGTCTTGTATAAGCTTTATACATCGTAAGTTGATAGATACTGTCCGCCCGAGTGCATGCGCCAGAATACCTAGCCTCGCACAGTACATCACCAGAAGCGATAATAACATCTTTGTAATTACCAGCGCCTACCAGATTCCGTCTGAGCTCTTCCAGATCCCCACTGGCTACGTTTGGATCTTCACCGCACGTCTCGTTACTGGCAAGGGTCTACCACCCATGGCGGCCGAGTGGGCAGCCGGTGCAGCCGTTCTCTTTTCAGTAGCTACTCTACTACGCATCCACGCTATGGATAGTAGCTGGCACTCTTACATTCCGGGTGGTATTGCCGTTGCCATGGGTTCGTCTTCATTCCACTACTATCTATAGCATATTCCACTTGAGCGTTGCTATATTAACAACACTTCAGGTATATACAATGTCCCGTCTTTCACGCTAGCGCGTGCTCTCGGGGGACTCCTTGTATGGTTCTGGAAGCGTTCCGGTGGCGACGATACTAAAGCCATTGTGATCGCCTCGGTAAGTGGCACTACCTATGTTTTCCTGTTTGCTATTTCGAGCCGAGTTCTGACCATCATAGGGTTTTATGCTTGGAGAGGGTTTCTTAAGCATTGCCAATCTGATAATGCAGACCACTGGCGTTCCTCATCTGTAAAAGACGCATCTAATGACAAACCTCTCCCCATATTCCCTTTTCCCTTATTACCACACTCATACCCTGTCCCATTACCAATGATATATAGACCAGGACTTCATAGATTCAAGACAGCATAAAGCGGCGTTGGGTAGCATGCCAACCGGCGATTTTCATTGAAAGCAAAGACTTTTCTTCTACATCAACCCTATACCACCCAGGATGTTGTCTATATGTAATATCTCGCTTCTTGAAATTGCCTTTCGAATCTCAAACCCAGAAACTTGTCGCTTATTTGCATCGAGCCTACTTAAGTGCCCAGGACTGCTTCTCCGTGTTCTGGCCCGTAAAGCCCCACTCAACATCGAGCGTCAGAGCACGGGGGTTGTCAGTAGCGGTGACAAATGCGATGCTACCAGACAGGTCGCGGGATTGTTTAGTATCCAGCGGCTTGGAGTTTGATTTCGGCACGAGAAGACATTGCCGCCAGTGCGTTTCCTTGCCGTATGGGCCCGTCGTAAAGCCGACCCGGTCTTTGCCCGTAGCAATCCACTCCTTGGCTGTCAAAGTATCTGGGACAATCTGCTCGGTCTGCGACGTGCCAAAGTAAATATCAAACCAGACCAGGAAACCGTCCAACGAGTCAGTAGCTTCGTTGAGTGTCGTCTTCCACTCTGACTTGAAAACAAGCTCAGCGGTAGTCACTTTGTGCAAATCGAGATAGCGGAACATGCTCGATGTTCCACAAATGCCATTCTCCGGCATTACAACCACACGCGAGTCCTCGTAGATACCGTCTTGCATGGCCTTCATGTCAAACCCATAGACATCTCTCCAAAAAGTGATCGTGTCGCAGATGTACTCAGAATCACAAACAGGCGCAAGCCAGATAGAAGCATGGCTTGGCACTAGCAGGCCGTCGGGCTTGAGATACTTGTCACGAGCCCAGAGAACACTAGGCAGCATAGCCTCGTAGAGCAAGGCGTAGCCCATCCACTCGCTGACGATAATGTCGACCTTGTCCACGGGCAGCTTCACCTCCTCGATCAAGCCCTTGAGGCAAGTGATCTGATTGGAGAGGCCATTATTGAAGATGTTCTCGCGCGCCTTATCGACAATATCAGACCGGTCGACAGCAATAACCAGCTTCGCACCGGCTTTGGCGCAGAACATACTCAGGATGCCTGCCGTGTCATGTTAGTACTATGATAAAGTGTTTCTTGGCCACCAGGTCCGCTTGAGCCTTACCGGTACCACAGCCAATATCGAGCACGGTCTTGCCAGCGAAGAGGTGTTTGTTCGCATAGATGAAGTCGCGGTATGCATCTGTCCGCACCGCGTCCTTGAGCATAGTCTCATGGATATCTAGAAAATTGCGGTTAGCAGCCACACCCTATATGCCCTTTCATCTGTACTTCATACCGTTGTAGGCATACGACTCAAAATAGTAGTCCTTTCCGTTGGAAGCCGGAGCTGCAGCATATCCGGCTGCAGAGGTACTAGCATCCTTCTTTGGGTCTTCATCCATACCCCAGCGTTCATCCAGGGTCTTCTGTACAGCAAGGCGGTAGCTTTCGAACCGCTTGGTTAGCTCGTCCAGTTCTGACCGCAGCTCGACGTTCATCTGCGTCAATTCATTGATGCGACCAGTCTCAGCGCCAGTGCCAGTTGTCTCGGCCGCATTAGCTGCCCGTGTGCCTGCCTGTGGCACTGCATCCTGATCCTGCACAGGCTTTGCTTCTGGGAGACTGTCTAGGCTGAATATGAAAGCGTCATCGTCCAGCACTGGCTTCAGGTACACATCGCAGTCGATGTCGGATTGGCTGATATCGTTCTTCACAGGCAATCCTTCATGAACACGCTGGCGAACTGTGCAGTAAGGCGGATGTGTTAGAATGCAAATATCCTTTTCGGTAGTGCTGGGTGCTACCGCAACCAGCAGATATTTATAGCAATGCAGAACACGACGGCTTACTAAAGTTGATGAGCTTGACGGAACCGTAAAAGTCCAGTCCAAGGCTGTTCCGAACAGCAAGGAAGTCAAAGTTGTGTTTGTTCTTGCAATGATCCAGCATTGACTCGGCGTCGGGAAAGACCCGGTCATCAAGCAACGAGATCACTAACTGGGGCTCTTCATCATCACCAGGATTGGTATCAAGCCAGCCATCCTCGCCCGAAGACTCGGAGCTGCTGCGGGAATCGTGGTCCGACATTTGGCTTCAGCGAGTTCCAAACGTGAAGATGTGCTTTCCAAATCTGTGCTACCAGAATACGGCGAACGCAGCACACAATGCAGAAGTTAGAGACACTGGCGGCACAGCGAAGTGGGCTACGTAGTGTTGGGCGATTTGAATTTTCGTGGGGCTATTTTCTAAATATCTGGATCGGCGTTTGTGCCTGCGAATGAAAGGCTCCGTTATCTTAGCGCCGCACTGGCACCCACAGGTTGGCTCGCTGCCTTAACTGAGACACGGCATAGTAAATAGGCTTGGTTCAATTCTGGCTGTCGACGCCCAATGTTGCCCGCGGCTGGAGTGTGTCACAGACACATCAGACGCTTTTAGATCCTCTAGTCTACATCGTCCTCAGAGTTGTCGCCTTCACCGTCATCGTCGTTATTCTCGTCGTCGTCGTCGTCTTCGTCGTCGGAGATAGTTTCTCCCAATTCTTTTAAGCGTGCCTACAAAAAGAATAAGTGTCTGCCAGTTTTTTTCGCTTCAGCACCACATCATAAACTCACCTTGTAGCCGGTTGCCTTCTCTTCGAGGTCCGTCAGCACCAACAAGAGGTCGTCTAGTTCTGACTGCGTCGACTTCTTTTCTTCTTTGCTCTGGCTGAGAAGCGCTTCGACCTGCACCCAGAAAAGTACATTGTTAGACAAAAATGGCACAAGATGTGCCGTTGGCTTGAAATGTAACCACATAATGTTTGGTGTAACGGGTGCAAGCTCACCTTCTTTGCATCCTCCTCAACGGCAGCCAGCCGGTCTGCCAGCTCGCGACTGTGCTCTTCAGCTACTTCCAGGGCTTCTCTAGCTTCCGCAACCTCAATCTCAGTGGCTGTAACCTTGCTCTCTAGCTCTTTCATGGTCCTCTTAGCATCAGCTGTCAGCGCTTCAGCATCGGCAAGCTGCTTCTTGAAACCTTCTTGAGTGGATTGGAGCTCTAGTGTCCTAGCTTTGTTCGCCTAGTAAAGAGTGTATAAGCATTTCGAAATAGCAACAAGCCCATCACACGGAAAGAGAAAGGCTAGCCCAGGTATGGACAGTATGCGAATAGAGAGTTTACCTTCATCATGTCCACCTCTAGCCGACTCTTAGTAGCCTTCAAGTCGGCGATCTCTGCCTCTAGCCGTTGCTTCATGCGCGCAGATTCTGTCTCTGAAGTTCTTTGGGTCGTTTCCATCTGCCTCTGGAGCTCGGCTCTGGCTTTTTGGTGTTCAACGCGGGCTTGTCTGAGTACAGTTAGAATACTAAAACGTAGGCATAGCTTGAGGATAGGCAGACATACCGCAGTTCTTCCTCATGTTTCCGTGCTAAAGACTCCCGCAAAACATTCGCCTTGGTTATCTCGCTGGCACTAGAATCCTTGCTGCGCTTGTGATCCGCGCGTTCTTGGCCAAGCGCATTTTCTAGTGACGATATCCTTTCTTGGGCCTCTCGCAAGGAACGGTCCTTCTCCCCTAGTTCTCCTCGAAGCGAGTCTACCAGTTCCCTAGATATCCCCTGCTGAATGCCGTTCGTCACAAACGATATTTCCAAGCCAGGGTCTCTGTCAATGGCGCGCAGAAGTCTGCTGTAGTTGTCTTTGAAGAAGTCGACAAACCCAGCATCGAAGTAAACGTCTGGTAGCTTCTGGTCCGCCGTCGGGTCTAGCTTTTGAGGCAAGACCTCAAAATCCCTCAGCCATGTACAAGCCCTTAACTGTCCAAGCCGATCAATGTACCGGTCTCTGCCCATTCTGCTAATGAGCACCTCATGCAGTTTCTGCCTAGGAACGGAGGAGTCTTTTGTTGAAAACTCATAGAGCACTCCTAATAACAAGGCGCAAAGACCCTGAACAATTGTGTCGTTGCTTGTGCTCTTTGTGACTACTTTTATCAGCCCTTGCACGTTGCTTCCCTCTCCAAGAAAGTCGTTCACCCCCTCGAGGTCTTCGAAGAGCCAGCACAACAACAACATCAAGTATCCAATCGTTATACGTTGGTCGTCGCCTCTGTTTTCAAAGCTTAGAAGGTGGGCCGTAATAGTTTGTATGCTAGTGACGACTTCTTCACCACTGGCCTCATCCCCTTCGGTCACTGCCATAACCATAGCCTTGGCCTTAGGGCTCTCATTCACTAAGTGGAACATGACAACGGCGGCAAACCAGTAGCGGTAGGGATCGCTAGAAGCTGGTACTCCTGGCAGCTGGAGCAGTGTTGTCAGGACGTTTGCTGTCTCATCGGCACCTGAGCTATGTCCATCGATGGCTCGTTGCAGAAAGTGAAGGCGAACGGCCTCGTGGTTGTAGAAGTAAGCTTTGAGACATTCGCATGCAGCCATCCGAAGATCAAAGAGCTGGCTAGCGCGCACAGTGAGCATGAGATCAAGTAGCCCATCGATGACGTATACCTCTATATGAGCGCCGTTCGATTTCTCTATTTCCTCAGTGCCGTTTGCTGCGTTGACCTGGAGAGGCGAAGGGACGCGAAGCTGAGCGAAGTTTTCTTGGAGGGTTGAGTTTCCACGAATGATTGCCGCGCATGTTGTTAACGCCTGCGATTGTTCATAGCATGCTGATTAGTAAAGTATTGTCCAAGTTTGTACAAGCTGGACGAGCTCACCTCTGCACGAATTTGCACTTCGTAGGTCTGGTTGAATGCAAGCTGTAGCGAGTGGAACAGCACTCCATGGCGCCAAAACTCGGCCTGGTTCTGCACTGTGCTAGACGCCCCAGGGACCAGAAAGAGCCGGATGACAGCCAGAAGAGCATAGATATTGCGACTGCGTTGCACCTGCGCCCACCCAGCCATCTCCTCCTCATTCCTGTTTGGTGAACCGACGCCCTGCAGAAGGCGAGAAAGCTGCGTAGTGCACAGCGACTCACGGAAAAGTGTCTGATTGTGCGGGTTCATCCTCAACAGGTTTGCGAGCAAGATCAGACAGTCCTCGATAATACGGCCGCCTTCTACCACAGAACCTTCCTCGTCGATGATCTTGAATATCCGCTCGAAAGCACTTTCAAAAGCCACTAGCTTCTGCAACTCCGTCGAGGTTGGTGTGAGGTAAGTGAGGAGCGTGATAGCTTCATTACGAATAACATCACGGCTGTCGTCGAGAATAGCAACCAGACGCGGAATGCCCAACGGCGCAGTAAAGATGCATTCTTCCGTACGATCGGGGCGAGCCGCGAGAATGGCCGAAAGGAGCTGGAGTGAGTACAGCCGTGTGTAGAAGTCGTTTGTCTCTAGGAAGTCGAGTAGGAGTGTGGTGTTTTCCAATCGCTGCGTGAATTCGTCGGCAAGCCAGAGTGCGATTTCTTCAGACGCTTCAGGGCTGTCGTCATTGGGATTGAACAGCATAATCAGCGTCTCAAGCACAACTTTGACGGTATCCACATCCTCGCCATCTTTAGAGAGACTGCCAATCAGGCTCCGCAGCGCGCCAGAAGCCACGGAAGCCGGGTACTCCTTGGCAAAACTCCGGAGACCGAGAATGGCCGCTCGGCGATCTTCGAGAAGCGTTGCCGAGCTCAGACGGCTGCTCAGCACGGAAATGGTCTCGCCCACCGACTGCTTTGCCGGAGCAGTAGCAATGGAAGAAAACATATTGGTCGTACGCAAGTAGTGCGGCCGGTCTTGCCATGAAGCACCTCAGAGTCTAGCCAGGCTGTCAAAATCGGTGGCCGCAACTCACAGCCTTTGTCCTGTTTGGAGGGCTTAGGTTGAAAATTGCGGTAAATTTGTAGTGGTCCGTTTTGTCACCGTGCCATGTCCGAATTGCTCGTATTGTATGGGCTGTCTCGTCTAGTCGGGTCGTTTTGGTCTCGTCCTCCCCCTTTTTCGTCGCGATCGTTGAGGGTAGCGTATTTACTCAGAAAACGCTTCCAGGAACACAGCTACGATTTCTAAAGCTTCGGGCCTAGCCTATAGTGGATCATCCCCTGTACTCCGTACTCGTAATGCGATCATGACACCTGTGCTCTGTTAGTTAGGCAGTTGGGCACCGTTAGAAGCATAACCTAGATTAGTCAAGTGGGCCGCCCATCCCCCGAGAGCTACATACAGGCCTATCAAAAGCGAGTATCGAGGGCGTTAAAAAAAAAAAGGCGCGAGGCCAAATGCATCCCTTTGGTTGTCGCGATTCTCGAATGCTCCAATCGTCAAACAGGCTGCCAGCGTCACCTTTGTTGACGCGAACAAAGCACGACAAAGCAGAATAGGACTTGTTTAGCCAATAGGAAGAATACCAAAGCAAACTGGAGTAACAGCATTTCTGAATGCGGAGCGGTATTGCTACATCATCTGCAGCCTCAAAAAGTATTGAAACTGCGCCTTCCAATCACTCAACGAGCCAGCCCTATACAGTATCCCGACCCTGCTTCCCATGTGTCGCGCAAACGCAGTATCCTGTATCACCCAATACCATCCAAACCTTGATTGTGGTTTGCCATCTCTCTCCTTCGCTGTTCGCTAGAAAAGGACCCCGAACCCGGTTCAGGTGCATCCGCAATAACCTCACTCGTCGCCACCACCTCAGCCCGCCACGATGGGTATCCCGGCTGCGTTCCGCTGGCTTTCCAGCAAATATCCCAAGATCATCTCTCCCGTCATCGAAGAACAGCCGCACAAGATGGAAGATGGTACTGTTATCCCAGTAGACACCACGGGGCCAAACCCAAACAACGAAGAGTTCGACAACCTCTACTTGGATATGAACGGCATCGTTCACCCTTGCTCCCATCCCGAGGATCGCCCAGCGCCTAAGGATGAGGAAGAGATGATGCTGGAAATTTTCCGCTACACCGACCGCGTCGTCAACATGGTTCGCCCGCGCAAGCTTCTTATGATTGCAGTTGGTAAGTCACAACCTCCCAGCAATAGCCTTGTTTTTTCTGTTTCTTTTTTCGTCCAAAGTCGTATTCTAATGAATGATGCAGATGGTGTGGCTCCACGTGCCAAGATGAACCAGCAACGCTCGCGACGATTCCGATCCGCACAGGAAGCGAAAGAGAAGGAGGAAGATAAGCAAGAACTCCTCAAGCTCTTGAAACAGCAAAACGGCGGTGTCCTAGCAAGCGAGACCTTGGAAAGTGTTGCGAAAAAGGCGTTCGACTCGAACTCGATTACGCCGGGAACGCCTTTCATGGATATTCTGGCCGCTAGCTTGCGTTACTGGTGCGCATACAAGTTGAATGAGGATCCGGCTTGGGCGAAGATGAAAATCATCATCTCAGATGCCAGCGTTCCAGGCGAGGGTGAACACAAGATCATGTCGTTTGTCCGGTCCCAGCGTTCCTCGCCCGATCATGACCCCAACACGCGCCATGTCATCTATGGCCTGGATGCCGATCTGATCATGCTCAGTCTCGCCACACATGAGCCGTATTTCCGTGTCCTCCGTGAGGATGTCTTCTTCCAGGACAGCAAGGCCAGGTTGTGCAAGATCTGTGGACAAAAGGGTCACGAAGCAAGTGCCTGCAAAGGTGAGGCCAGGGAGAAGCAAGGGGAGTTTGACGAGAAAGACAACGAGCATCCTCTGAAGCCTTTCATCTGGCTTCATGTGTCTGTGCTGCGCGAATATCTCGCCGTAGAGCTCGATGTCCCTGGCCTTCCCTTTCGATGGGATCTGGAAAGAGCCATCGATGATTGGATATTTCTTTGCTGCTTCGTCGGCAATGACTTCCTCCCTCATCTACCGGCTTTAGAGATCCGTGAAAACGGTATCAACACCCTCACCGGGCTTTGGAAGGATAACCTTCCGTACATGAATGGGTACATCACGAAGGATGGACACGTGGATCTGGAGCGGGCCCAGGTGATCATGACCGGGCTTGCTAAGCAAGAGGATGGCATCTTCCGGCGGCGCAAGCAACAGGAAGACAGGCGCGAGCAAAACAACAAGCGCCGCAAGTTCGAGCAAGAAAACGGACGCGGCGGCGGCAACCGCAATATCAACTCGTCTGGCAGCGGTAGGGCAGCGGGAGGTGATAACGTGTTCGCGCAAAGCACGGCCGGCCTTAATCTACATTCGATTGCCAATTTCCCTTCACAGCCTGCCAGGGCCATCACACACGACATGGTTGTCAATCGCAGTGTTCCCTCTCAGGATGCTAACCAGGCCAACAAAAGTGCAGCCAGCGTCCTGAAGGAGAAGATTCAGAAGCTTACGGCGGCATCATCAGACAAGGATGTGCCTAGCGCAGACGAAACTGAGGCGGACTCGGAAGCGCCGAAGGATGATGCGCCTCCCTCAGCTCTAGGTAAGCGGAAAGCAACTCTCATTGAGGATGACAACACCACGACATCGGGGACAAACTCGCCTGTGACGCCGGCAACCGAGGAAGAAGGCCCAGTCGATACAGTTCGTATGTGGGAAGAGGGGTATGCCGACCGGTACTACGAGCAGAAGTTCAAGGTGGACCCCAAGGACATTGAGTTCCGGCACGGCGTTGCTCGTGCGTATGTGGAGGGCCTAGCATGGGTGTTGCTGTATTACTTCCAGGGCTGTCCGTCGTGGGAGTGGTTCTACCCATATCATTATGCACCATTTGCTGCCGACTTCGTGGACTTGGGCAAACTAAAGCTAGACTTCAATCACGGGCGCATTTCCCGGCCGTTTGAGCAGCTCATGAGCGTGCTTCCAGCAGCATCCCGCCACGCCATCCCGGATATTTTCCACGACTTGATGACCAATGAGGACAGCGAGATCATCGACTTTTACCCAGAGGATTTCGAAATCGATCTGAACGGAAAGAAATTTGCCTGGCAAGGTGTAGCTTTGCTGCCGTTTATCAACATGGAGCGCTTGCTCGCGGCGGTGGAGAAGAAGTACCCGCTGCTCAGCCCAGAAGACCACATCCGCAACGGAGTGGGCAAAGTTGTACTCCTGTTGTCGGACGCGAACACGGAGCTCTACGATGAGATCACGGCCAACTTCTACTCAAAGCGGCAGGGAACCAAGGAATACAAACTCAACCAGCGCAGCAGCGGCGGCTTGGCTGGCAGAGTTGGGAAGATGGAAGATTACATCCCGCACGGATCGTTGTCCTATCCCCTGGAACGCAGTGCTCTGCCAGACATTGATTATGATCGGTCTCTTAGGTATGTGTTGTTTAACCTATCTTTTTCAACGCCTTTATGTCCATAGCTAACATGGTTCTCTCGCAGTGTCGCATACGAACTGCCCGCTACGACTCATGAACATAAGTCCATGCTATTGCGTGGAGTGAAGATGCCGGCTCCCGTTCTAGACCGCAGTGACAAAGAAGCTCTCCTGAACAAGACCTCGCGGTCGGGCCGAGGAGGATATGGGGGTGGGCCATCTCATAACAACTACGGCAACAACAACAACAACCGCAATCGCTACAATAACGGAGATCGGAGCCAGTCGAGCAACTACGGTTCTGGAGCGGCGTACCCTCATAATGGTCGCCAAGATTCCTACGGCCAGAATGGGCAGAGAAACTGGGGCGGCAATGCGCCGTATCCGCCAGCGGGGCAGCCTTCCTGGGCACCTCCACCGCCGGGACGACAAGGGTATGGAAACATGCCACTACCTCCCCCGCCGGCACCGGCTTACCACTACAACAACGGTGACGGGCGCTATGACAATGGTGGAGGACAATACCGTGGTGGTGGCAACAGAGGCCCATACGGCGGTGGTGGTGGCGGTGGAAGAGGAGGTGGAGGAGGCGGCGGAGGGTATAGCGGACGTCCCCAGGACTACAACGACCGGCACAACGGCCCTCCGCCGCCGCCGGGAAACTACGGGCAGCAGCCGTATCGACCGCCGTCGGGACGAGGTGGCCAGGACTATCGGTATAACGATAGCAGGTCGCGCGGCAACCGCGATTCGCGAGGATACCGTTAAAAGGCCGCAGAGCAGCCGATTGTGTGGATCATTTGAGGGGATGCAGACGGGATCCGGGTTCCGCTATGGAGGGGATGAGTGTCATTTGAGGTTGCTGCATGTATGATGTACTTGTTCTGTACTGCAAAAGGTGAAAATGTGCGATGGGTTTTGCAAATGGGACACATGGTGGGACAAAATCGTGTTTCTCCAACATAAGTGGAATGAAATAATTAGGCGCGTCTTGCTACGCGATGTGCATTATTACGCCCGATGTTTGTGCGAGATTATCTGTTTCTACGCCGAAACAAAACGTAATAACGACAAGCACGCACTCCGTAGTGACAGACTCACACAGACCGCTGTGCTCCACAGTGCTCGCCAGAGTCGGGCGATCTGCGTGTGCTCGTAGTTTAAGCTTCGTAGCTGACCTAGGCGGCCGACGGTGGCCACGCGATATTGCTGTAGGCCGTACATGGCATAACTACAAGGCCCGGGCCAGAGTACGACGAGCGGTGACACTACCGGGCACACCCACTGGTGGGCGGGTCGCAGGAGCTGTTAGGGCACTCGGAGTAAGACACAGGGCCACAGAACCAGACGCGTGGGCGGTGCTGATAAAATTAATTCGGTGGTATCCCAGACACCGGTAAGCGAAGTGGTCGCTAGTCGATTACATAGGTCGCTGCACTGCACACTGTCCGCCAGCTTGGCCGTTCCCCGCGATCTCCACCCCTTTCTGCCCGATTGCAGCCAGAAGAGCGAGGCCCCTCACTACTGCCTTCTGTCTTTTGGCCTCCGTTCCTGGCTAACGACAACAGCCTCGCCACCGCTCCCCTGTCGCCAATTGGGCTGATTCGGCCTGCCGCACGGAGCTCAGCTCGGCCAGTTGTCCAGCGTGTTTAGAGTGTCCGGATTTTGTCTAGCTCCTTGCTGCTACTATCACTGCCTTTGCTGGTATCTCCTCCTCAGTTCTCGCTTCGTCTTTTCGGGAGCGCCGCCATCCCGCCACGCATTCCAGCTGCAGCACGGCTCGTCTGCTTCTCTTTACTCCGTTGCCCAGCCGCCATGTTCGCCCACCCCCATCGTCTCCGCCGTTCCTGTGCTCGTCCTCTTTGACGTCCCCGTCTCTGTTTGCTTGTCCACAGCTTCTCGGCCCTGTCGACGCGCCCTTTACAGTGACAATGAATGGCGACGCGGGTTTGGTTGGCTGTCTCGTGGAGCGGCTGACAACTCGGGTAAGAGATTATGTCCTTTTTCCATCGTTTCCTTGCTTGCTGCCGCAGCGGAAGACGTGGGCTAGCGCTTAAGAACTTGACTGCTGATGGCCAATGTCTCCCTCCTTCTAGCTCCCCCATCGCACCGGCACCCACAGCGACAACCTCCAACATGACGAGATTGTTGCCATCACCCGGACGACTCTCATCAAAGTCAGCGCTTCTTCGATGCTCATCGTTCTCGATATCCTACTCCCGCTGCTCGAAGAGCTTGCTCGCCCTCATGGCAAAACGGCCGCGTCACATCCACCCCATGTCCTCCTCTCCGAGCTCTATTTGCTAGCTTTACTAGCCGACTGCTGCACGAGCGATTGGGAATCCGCCTCTGCCTCTGCCTCTGCCTCTGCCTCCGCCCCGACCCCATCAGCCCCCCTGTCGCCGAATCAACAGCGAGCCGCGCATCCACCGACCGTGACCCTCGATGGCCAGACAGTTCGCCGTGTGTTTGAGGTCCTCAAGATCTTCATGTCACCTCTGTCCGACAACTATGTCCTGTCACCCAAGAACATTCTCGACGATGGCACCACGCAACGCATTAGTCCGAGTTCGCTTGTAGCCAGCAGCGAATCTCCCAAAACCCCTGTGTCAGCGCGGTCTGAAGAAGCTCCAGACGCCGCTCGTCTGCTCGACGTGAGAGCTGTCGAGATCGAGAACCATGTCCAGACCATCGTCGAGTACGTCACTGCTTCGAGCTGGACGCCGTCTCTCGAGTACCTCAAGGGCGTCATCTACAAAACTCGCGCCACTGCTCCAGCGCAGGTACCGCCGCCGCCCAATCCTTCTGCCCCTGATGAAGAGCGCGCTGCCCTCGTTATCCTACGTCTGCTAGCCTTCTTCTGGGTCAACCAGCAGCGCCTCGGCCAGGTCATCCAAGAGGTTTGCACGAGCTTCCTCCACCTCCGCAAACCATTTCAAAACACAGTGGCCGTGTCAACGCCGCTGCTGATTACTCGCTGGATCGAGCGCTACCCCCACGAGTTTGTACGTCTTCACGTCATGCATATGCGCGTCGAAGGCGGCCCTGATACCCTGTTTGACATGGCTCAGAGTGTCGTCGATAATGTGCGCAGAAAGGGCCAGCTTTATCCCCTACAGACGACTCTGCTCTTCCTCCTTCCAGACGTCTTCGAGGTTGCCAGCAATATGCGTGTTCCCAAAGGCACTAGTGTCGCCAAGAAGGTCGCTTTCTTTGATACTCTCCGCAAGATGCTACGTAACAAAAACGACCAGGCTGCCTACTGCCTCGTCTCCCTCCTACGCGTCGCCCGCCATTTTGGGGTCGAGGGTGATTCGGCCCTCATGAGCTACGCCATCGACGTCCAGACTGAGGTCCGCGATGCCATTTTCCGCCGCGCTCCTGCCGGTCCGGACTCGGCCCTCTTCGACCAGGATCTCCTCACTGCTGCTTTTGTCAGCCTCACACCTCTGGACTTTGATTTCTGCGTTGATTCCCTGGTCAAGGGCTGCCTTATGGCCACTGCACCCTCCACCTTCAAGATCGCCGTCATCCAGGCATGCTCTCACTTTGCACGGTTGGAAGATCCTACCAAGTTCCAGCCACTCTTCTCCGCCGCCTCTGCATTCGTCCAGCTCCAGCTCAAGGTAAGAAGCGATCCGCCCCTAGACAATACAGAAGACAGTTCTGCTAACATCGCCGATGTGTTAGACTCTATCTACTCAGCTGACAAATCTAAACACGTCGACATCTGCACCCGCAGCTCAGCAGAAATCTGGAGACCACAGCTCGCTGATCACTCTGCTCTGCAACATTCTGGACTTCCTGAACGCCTCCCCTTTGACACTGTTTCAGGGTGAACCAACTAATGCGGAAGACCGCGGTCGCTTCTTTCAAGAACGGCTCGAATCATTCATCCTCTGCATGGTTGTTTCAGACGAAGCAGTCCGCCGCCTAGCCATCAATGTTGCCCCGGCTCTTTTTGCTGATGAGTCTGTCATGAGATACAGGAACACAACCAAGCCTGCCTTCCAGAAATTCAAATCACACTTCTGGCGCTTATCGTACGTCGTCGCCTGCCCCCATTCTTTGCTCATGCCTGTTTTCCCTTTACTATTCACTCCCCTTTCTTTATGTCCCATGCATCCATCTAACCAGTTAGGTCCCTGGTCCTCACGTCTATGTGCGACAAAATTAGCCCCTATGGGCTCGAGGCTGGATTGAGAACAATCCACAGCTATCTGGAGTCCCGTCTTCTTCTTTTGAACTTGGTTCGAGTACGGTTTTCCTTTTTTGCCCCTGGTGTGATTGGCGGCTACTAACCTTCAGCAGGAACTCTCCGAGCTCTCAGAAGAGGTCCCAGAACGAACTGCCTGTTCTACTAAGCTAGAGACTCTTTTTTTGGTGTCTCTCTGTTCTGCAGACATTGAAACGTGCCAGCTAGTCACATCGTGTATTGGCCACTTCCTCGAAGAGTGTCGCATCATTGACACGGCGTCAAAGGGTGCCAAGTCATCGTCTACATTGCTTCGCAACGGGGACATATTCCGCGAAATAGCATCGCGGGAATTCCGCTTCACCGGCTTGGTTGCATTTCAGCGCCGAGTCAATGGGCTTCTCAGAAAAATGCAGTATCCGAGTAGCGGTATTCTCGATGCCTGGGAAATTGCATTCACCAAGTGGCGCCAGCTATCCAGAGACATAACAGCAGCTACTACAGAGAACGTTGCCGAAAAGACCATCATTGAATGGCGGAACTACTCTGGACTGCTCTCCTCTCTTGGTGGCATATGCACAGCCGAGCACACCACTATACTCGACGAACCTACGATCAGTGGCTTGCGGTGGATTGATCGGCTGTCATCCGAAAATTCAGAAGAGCCCCTCCTGAGCAGCTTTCTTCGGCTCGCCGTCCGGCTACTTGCATGTACGAACATCAGAGTGCGTGAAACAATGAGAGAAGTGCTATCGACTGAGATTTCCCCTACCCTCTATCAGCCTCTCTTCAAGACTTTGAATTCCGAGCTCGATGTGCTGTTTACGGGAGCGATGGAGCAATCACCCAAGGGGTTGGACAACGAGATGGCTTTCGCAGAACAAGCCGTTTCACTCCTCCGCTCTCTAGTCGAGCGGCTAGATACGCCATCAGATCTCGGCGCGGCCTCATCCATCCACCTTGGGGCCTTGACGCTCAATTTTGCCAAGTTTCTCTACGCAACCCCGGACACTACCAACAATTGCCGGGTAAAGATCAAGACTTGCCAGTTGTGTGAGGTTGTGACACGGAGAAAGGAATACCTGAATCTCCGGGACGATGTGCGAATCCGAAACCAGCTGCTTGAAAACATATTTGGCTGGATTGCGCGGCCTCAGTCACCCCACAACACTACCGATGGAGGGGGCAGCCGCCAAGAAGACATGGCTCGGCTGCAGAGAGACCTCGACAAAGCATGTCTAAAGTGTCTAGCCGAGCTGACATATCGCCTTCCTCTCCAGCCAGGCGATGGCCAGTCTGATGTTGGGACAAGTGAGCTCAAATCACAAATGTTCCATACTTACTTCAATCGCTTCTTGTTTCTGTTGAACAATGAAGCGGCCGAGCTGGCAAGATCAGAGCCCCTCGCCGGCATGGCTCGCGATGATTTTGACTCTGTCTCGGAGCTAGCCATCACCATTCTTTCCAACCTCCTCAGTTCAAACATTGATGTTGGTTTGAAAAACTCTCTAAGCATCGGCTACCACGGGAATGTCGAAATCAGAACGGCCTTCGTGCGGGTGTTGTCCAATATCCTCATGCAGGGAACCGAGTTCAACAATCTATCTGACACGGCTGTGAGCGATAAGTACGACGAGCTGATAGATGTAAGCAATCAATCTGTCTCCTGTATACATATTATGCTGGTAAGAGGCTAACACGTCGTGCGTGTCATTAGCTCCTCACACATGATACCAGCCTGGCGATGGCAATGGCTGCTGTGTGTCCAAGCTCGGAGGTTGATGAGCTGACAATTTCACTCTTGAACATTTTCGAGAGCCGTGGACTCGGCTATACCCTTCTCGAAGCTCTCATAAAGATGGAGATTGAGGAAACCGGTAGGTTATATATTCATGCTCCCAAAATCTATTCGGGTGCAAGCGAAACTAATTTCAATCCCCATGTGCAGAGAGCGAGTCTGAGCTGCTTCGGCGAGCCTGCGTAGCAACAAAGATGCTCTCGGTCTATGCTAAATGGAAAGGCAGCGACTACCTGAAGTCGACCCTACAGAAGGTTATCGAACGGCTTATGATGACCGCCAGTGACTTAGACTTGGAGTTGGATCCTGCGCGGGTTGGGTCCGAAGACGAGCTTAAAAACAACGCTGTGCAGCTTCAGATTGTTGCCAAAGTCTTTATTGACGATATCTGTGAATCCTCATCAAGGATTCCGGTCTCATTCCGCAGAATCTGCCACATTGTTCGTATAACCCCCCTCCCTCCCCCACCCCAACTAGCATCTACGACTGATCTCATTGTCTTCTGTCGTCGATACTCGGTAATATCAGGATGTAGTTTATGCTAACCATCTGGGGGTTTAGATATCTTCAGCTGTCACGGCGCGCTTCTCAGAGGCAAAGTACACGGCCGTTGGTGCCTTCATCTTCCTCCGGTTCTTCTGCCCAGCAATCGTGGCGCCAGAAGTCGAGGGGTTGGTAACATCAGCACCTTCGAAAGAGATGAGGCGTGGCCTACTGTTGATTGCCAAGATTATTCAAAACTTGGCCAACAATGTTCTCTTTGGTGCCAAGGAGCCATACATGTTTCCCCTCAACAAGTTTCTCTCCGAAAACATTTACGACGTCACAACATTTCTTCGAACCATATCCGTAAGCAACCTATTATCTAGAAGTTTGCGACACGTTATAGTAGTTGGTGTATTGTCTAATCTTCCTGATACCAGATCCCCCCCGAAGAGGAAGAGGTCCCCCGCAAATCAGAGGTGTTTGATTTCGGTGCTTGCGTTTCCCTCCATCGCTTCCTGTACGACCACTGGGATCAAGTCAGGCAGCGCCTGGTATCGCAGGAGAGAAGAGACTTGGTAAGGTCGCCCGGAGAAGGACCAAGGACCCGGTCTCCAGTGCTTGAACCCCTAAGAAACCTCATCACAAACTTGGGGCCACCGCCTCTGGCCGTCACCTGGAACCGACCCCAGATAACCCTCAACAGCCCTCCGGCATATTCGCGGTTTCAGAATTTCATGTTGCGAAACGCCTTTCGAAGTGCAGAGTCTTTCGTCACTAGTCGTGCTATCTATGATGGTGGTGAAAGCAAAGATGGCATTTCCATCATCTGCGTTATCTTGCGTAACATTGATGCTGAAGCTATCGACTTTGATACACTCATATACTGCTACCTAAAGGTAAATTAACCACGGCCGAGTTAAATTTTACTGGAATATGCCCGAAGAACGCAGCTCTAACAGTGGGGATGCAATGTAGATTGCCAGCCGTCTTTGGCACCGACCATTCGGGCTCTTTATCGATGCAACCTGCTATGGCGGGCAGAACGAGCCCCAAGATGAACTTTTCCAAAAGCTGGAGCTCCTCACACCGACCGAGTTATCTCGGAAACTCTCCAGGATCTATGTCTACAACATGAACAGCGCGTTCCGGTAAGAAGGCCCAACGCTCTACAGTATCGTTGTCTTCACCGTCTAACCCAGTTACAGAAAATGCTTCCGTCGTATTCTCCGCACGGCTGCCAAGAACGAAGAAGGTGTCTTCCATCCCGACAATGTTGAATACCAGCTCATCAGCAATATGCAAGACCTCCAGGCACACTTCCACTTGGGGCAATTGCATCTCCCCAAGGACACCATGAGTGTTGTTGCGGATACGAGATACGTGTTCCAGCAGGTGACGCGGCTGTCAAGATCACGGGGGAAAATAGACGTCACGATCAAGGTTGGTAGCCAATTTGTGCAGATAACGACGGCGAAGAAACAGGAAATCCACCAAGGCTTTGGCCTCAATGCGGTCTTTAATGACATCTTCCGGATCGGCGACATTGACCAAGCACCGTTATCGATCCAGACAGACGATGACTCTGCATTCGGCTTGAGAGCAGAGAATGGGAAGATCATCATGTACTTTACGAGTTCCAGAAAGCACGACATCCTTCAGGCCATCAAGGGAGCGAAGGCAAAGAACAGCAAGGATGCTCGTACACCGAAGTCGTTCGAACGGCACATCCGGCCACAGGACGTGCCCGGGGCTCTAGTCAATCTGTCCCTCGCCAACATGTGCAGTGCTGATCACACGCTGCGGCTGTCGGCGTACAACCTCCTAGGGGCACTGTGCCGTGCGTTCAAGTTTACTTCAGCAACAGGCCTACTATGTGCCCGAGACATATCTGTTCCCCTTGATCCAGCACAGTTTATCATTGACATCAGCAAAAAGCTGGCGGAAACGGAGCCGCAGCTCACATCAGACCTGCTCAGTGAATTTTTTGTAGGGTGGCAGACACTCCCAGAAGAACAAAAACCGCTCAGCTTGGCGTACATGGCGCCATGGATTCCCGGGCTACGCAAGACGGTGATAGCGACAGAGGCGGAGAGTGAGAAGGCAAAGGACAAGGTGGCGGCGCTATTCAGGAAGCTCATCAACATTGCCTTGTCAGACCCGTCGCTGAGCTTCACATTGACGCAGTCGGTATGGCCAGCAATCTACGAAGACGAAACGCTCTTGGACATCTTCTCGGAGGAGGTGGTGAAGAGCGGGCTAATGGTGGGAGTCAGCGACGAGCAGTCAGAGATCCTGACGTCGATTGTCACGAGCATGGGCACGGTCACGATGCGAGGCAAGATCATTGCTCGGCTGAAAAAGGCGCTCAATCGGTCCTCCCTGCGAGCAACAAAATACTTACCGGACAATTCAGTATGGCCAGAGATCTGCGTGCTCCTGCAATTCTGCGTATCGCTGTCGTTTAACAGCGGGGCGCAGGCGCAGCTCTATCTACCGGAGATCTTCCACATTGTGACCATGCTAGCCAATATTGGGGCACCGGAAGTGCGGTTTTTGGTGCAGCGGCTGCTAGCGAACGCGATCCATTCCATGTGTACATCGTTTACGCTGGACGAGATGCGGCTAGGCAAACTTAAGGGGGCACTGGAGTCTCTGTCGGAAACGAGAAGCGATCTTTTCTCGAACCACACCGCATTCCCACGGGACGGGGCGTCGATATCGACGAACCAAGAGGCCGGGCCATCGCTAGCCGCCACAGAAAGCCTAGCAGCCCTGCTGTTCGAGATGTGCTCGGTCGCGGCACCGTCTACGGATATTGCCAACGCATGGCGTGCGCGGTGGATGAGCCTTGTGGCCAGCACGGCATTCCAAAATAACCCAGCGATCCAGCCACGGGCATTTACGGTGATGGGGTGTCTCGCGCGCGAAGAGGTGGACGACGACCTTCTGTACCAGGTGCTCGTGGCGCTGCGAACGAGCATTGGACGTTTCAGCGACGACAACAATAGCGACATGATGGTGGCAATTGTGACGTCGCTGTCGAAGATGATGGCCAAACTCCCGTCGGCGTCACGGTACGGGCTTCAGCTCTTCTGGCTGGCGATGTCTCTGCTGCGGCTAGTGCCACCAGGGTTGTTCAACTGCACAGCACTGTTTCTGGAGTCGGTGCTGACCAACATCAGCACGTCAAGCGAGATGCGCGGGGACCGGATGGTGCCGTTCCTCCTGCAGGGCCGAGTGCCGCTAGAGGATGCAGCATTGGCTCTGGATGAGGCGTACGGCATCCAATTCAACCTAGACAACTTCCACTTCGCGGCGTGCGCGTGTCTGGTGAGGGGGCTGACAGACACGACCACCAAGGCTACGGCACTACGGGTGCTGTCCACGTTCTTGGAGCTAACAAGCTGGGCGCCGTCGGGGCGCGAGCGAAAGACCAGTGAGCTCTCTGGATCGCCATACCTGGCGCTGGTTCTCGCACGGGCAGGCACGGCGGAGGAGCTGAAAGACAGCTTGTGGCATGTCGGAGTCAGCCCAGCAGGGATGCCGAGCCTTTCAATGGTGCACGCGATCCAGGACGTAGGGGCGATGAAGGAGAAGGACTTGCTTCTGAACACAGCGATGGAGCTGGTGGATTTCCAGTACTTGGAGGATGCGATCCAGAACCGGACACTGCAGTGGCTGAACCAGCTTGCCACTGAAAAGCCGAATGTCATTGTGCACTTGTAAGTCAAGGCGTTTAGCTTTTTGGTTGCGGGCCATGCTAACTTTTGGTGCTGCAGGTGCGCGCCAATCGTGTCGCTTCTTGACGATGTCTTGCTGCGGTGCCAAAACACGGGGACGCTGGAGGCCGCTCACGAGCTGCTTCAAACGCTAAGCTCCAGCCCCAAGTTTACGCACGCTTTCGACTCTACGGACATGCTGAAGGCGACACTGGAAGACATGGGGTTCGGCGGCCTCTGGCGGTCCTGCTCGTTCAACAGCTCGCACGACCAAGATGCACACTGCTTTGAGCAGACCGAGAGATTGATAGAGGTAGGCTTCCCAGGATCTTGGCAACGGTGATAGCCAGCGTGGCGACATGCATACAACGAACGGCTGGGCTTTCCTATTGTGGGCATTGCTAACGGGTATAGCTCATCATCATCTAGGTGTACCGTGCTGCTGGGACACCAAAATTCAGGTAGGAAGTGGCGAAGCGCCACCCCCTGTTTATTTGGGCCTAATCCGGACGAAATGCAGGGCAGTTGAGTGCGTTGGTGCACGTACAGAACTTGTATGTGTGTGGGGGGGGGGGGGGGGAGGCAAAGGAGGGAGGGTAGGGGTTTTTGGTGCTGCCTGTCCGGTCGAAGTAGAGGTAAAAAACATGAGTACGGAGAAGGGAGGCGGCAACACACGTGGCAAGTAGGGGGGGGAAAGGGGTTAGGGTGTTAGGGTAGTCAAGAGAGAGGGGGGATGCACTGATGGGGCCCCTGAAGTCACTAAAGATACTAAGCATACATATGTGAACACATGCACATACTGCAATATGGAGAAAGAGCTACCGTATTCTGGCGACGACCAACAGCCTGCGCTGGGTTGAGGCAGCCAACGCAGCCTCGGCTAGTGACGGGTCTTTGTAGAGACAAAGAGAAGGTCGCGATATTTTGCCTGCATAATGTTATGTAAGTTGTCTCTTCACGAGATACGCACGGTACGAGGAAGCTGAGCAGCGCGCATCCTTGCGGGGGAGGGGGGCTGCAGAAATCTCCAAAGTCTTCGCATAAAACAACAACGGAGCGGAGCCCAAAACGATGGGAGGCCGAGGAGGCTGGACATTTGGCAGTGGGGTTGCAGGCCGGGGTAGGCGATTCTGCTGTGCGAAGTGGGACATAATTCGTGGACGCCGTGATACGTAGTCTCCGTAGCGCAATGTTGCGCAGCGTCGGCAGGACCCGGCCTGGAATTGCGCTGGAAAACCCGGCGGGTCGCGTAGAGATTGGAGCATGGCAGCCTGTGATTGGGTGATCCGGCGGGGTGCGGGCTGTATTGGCTGCTGAATGCAGCTGCTGAACTTGGTTGCTGCGCCTCACAGCCACAATATGTACAACTACTCTGCGTGCCGGAGAAGAGAAAATATGCTACGTAGCATGCGATGCATGCGCATCTGCACAGAGAACCACGAGCACAACGATGCAGAATTGCACGCCGATGTGCAATGTGTTGTTGTCAAACCAAGCTGCTGTGGCTTGTTGGGGCGACGGAGGCTGCCTCCCAAACTCGGTAGGCATCTTTACTCGTATGTCGTACTCGTACTGCGTGTGTATGGAGTGAGTAGGCATCAGTGAAATGCGGGAAATAGAGTACGCGTTCATGTGTACATAGCCTAGGAGTCATCATGGGCGGGTACACTTGCGCGAGTATACACGTCAGTGTGGCTAAACCTGCGATACGAGACTCGTACTCAGTACGGCGTATTCATTGCTAGACAAGTATTTACCCGTATTGTACATACAATGGCCCTTGGGCTTAGAAATAATACACATGGGTAAGATACATGTGACAGTAGTGATAGCGCTGCCCTACACGCTAAGATCGAATCGCAACAAGGCCTGGAACCTAAGTTTGCGTGGTAGGCGGAGTGTGGGTCCCTGCCGAGGGACACAGCGCCAACTTAATCCAAACAGAAGACCCAGACCCTCATCCGGCTACACAGTCGAACGACTTCGAACCCATGGCACCGCGCAGTATATGGTCTGTAGAACATGGCTCGATGGCTTGATGGCTTGATAGTCCAGACTCTGAGATGTCTTCACCGTCATGCATGGGCCGCGACTGCGCTCGTATAGAGCTGGTTGCAAACAGAACCGGGCACCAGCGGCGGGACGCTTCATCAATACGAGCCAGCCGCCATCTTACGAGGGCTCGTAATGCATGCATGCCATTCTTGTCTGTCGCAACCTACCGTATTACGAGGAGCCGCACGGTTTTTCTTGGCGGGTGGTCAGCCGCAGTCGCAAGAGAATGTTTACGAGTCAGCGAAGGAGATTTGGAATCAGTAATGTTGGTCCCGGAATAACGGAGGAAGTAATGGCTGTCCAGCAAAAAGAGAATACGACAAAATAGGTAAGGAAAGGAAAGATGCGGAAGAGAACGCAGGGAGGTCTGCAGTAGCAAATCCCGCGCGGCAAGGGCGCCTTACAGACGACACATGCAGGAAACGTAGGGCATGCAGGAGAAAAAACTTTTCACGGTGTGCCAAAGAGCCCGAGGTTTCTCCAAGATGGCTGCGGACGTGCCGAAGAATGGCCTGGTGACTGGCGTCTGCGTAACAGGGCTCTCGTGATTTAGTGTACCGCAGCCATCCTTACATCTCCGAGGTCTAGGCGGCACACGACAGGGTCCCGTGACAGGCAAACGGATCGTCGGGGTTAGCAGCCACGTCTAGATGCCTGCTGTACGAGTACTGTAGGGGCCCTGTAATCTGGACACCAAGGGGCTTATGCTTACAGAGGCTTACAGTAGACTACGGGTGACTTACGAGCACGCTCACGGAACATACGGGCCCTGTAGTAAGAGCTTACGGGTGACAACTACGAGCACGAGTACACTACTCATGCGTGAACAAATTACAGATTGTACGCGTAGTTAGTTACTCCGTGCTCCGTGCAATACATGCTCGTATTAGTATACACACTCCGTCTCCGGCGTTTGAGCTAGTTTGGATACGGTGGCTGTCTAGAATGACGACCGAGAGAATTCGACGACCAAATAAGTTACCGAGTGCGAAGGCCGAGCATACGGCCGAAATACGACAGAACGCTTCTGGAAAGGGCGTCAGAATGGCGAGTGAGAATTTTTTCTCGAGGCGGTGAAAAAAATTCGAATAGGGGGGGAGGGGAA
>LLKO01000005.1:2467-20656 GCA_001513895.1 Graphilbum fragrans | reverse complement strand
AGGGGAAGGGGGAGGGGGGAAGGGTGGGAAGGGTGGGAAGGGTGTAGAGGATGTGAAGAGTATCCAAGGAGAGTGAATCTGTGATTGGAGATGCCATGCATCATTGGCTGGGCGCGCCGACGAAAGCAACGAAATCTTTCATCCGAACGCGGAATTAGACGTGGCTGTGAGGGCGTTAAGAGCATCTCCGGAGCGGAGGGCGATGGAAGGAAACGGCAGCGGTAGAAGGTTTCTTAAATCCAGATCTTGCATATTGGTAGCCCAAATGCAGATCTGGGAATGTTTTTTTTTTTTTCTGAATCCGTTTGTTGTATAGTGCCCAAGGCGCAGCCGGATGCATCCGAAAGAGGGCACTCCAGGGAGGAATAAGTCGGAGCAAAAAAGGTTTTCAGAGGCTTTGGAGCTGCTGTGACTGGCCAGCGCATTCGTTTGTCATATACTTCCAGAAACGGAGTCCGCCGGGACACTAACTCGCCCGTAGCAGAGCGATTGTATTTCTACTGAGTACTCGTTGTGTTTTTTTTTAGGCTTGAACATTGCGCTAAAAGTCGTATCGGCGGCGCCGTGCTGCGATGGCTCTCGAAGCGTCTGGGCCGAGACCAGTGGGCTGGACCTGGCTGTGTCCGCTAGGGAGTAACGTACGTATTTCAGCAGTATGGGTAGGCGAGCCTGGGTCTACCGCATGCAGGTGTTGCGCTCGTGAGGAATGCATGGCGGCCTAAAATAACTGCCGATGACACATACACTACGAGTAGAAAGTATGACTAATACCGTGCAATACGTGTAGAGCACAGTGAGTAAGGCGCCTGGAGCGAGCGCTGAAGCAGAGAAAGTGCACGACAGGCGCAACTACTGCATATTTACGTCAAAGAAGAGGAAAGGACATGTGTACAAGCAACCAGACGGGAAAAGGGAAACAGGCAAGCCTGCAGAACCAGGAGGTAGCGAAAGGGAAATCAGGTTTTAAAACAAACTCAAATCAACCATGACTCGGTAATGCAAGCATGAAAAATCCTCAGCAAGATGGGGTGGTGAATGCTGAGATGCTGGCGCTTCGTACCTTGCAGATGCGCCCAGGTTGGCCAGGGTGGCTTATGAGAAAAACGACGTCATCTGGTAGCAGGTACCTGGGAGTACTTGCTCGTCTTCTGTGGGTCCCTCCGAGGCAGCCAAGCCTAGCACTGCCAAAGTAGCCAAGCAAAGACAAAGGCCAGGCTAGGGGACTGACAAAACTGTGGAAGAACACTGACAAAGAAGAGCCAGCTTGGGTCACGTCGGTTGACTCATCCGCTCGTCGTGTGAGGCCTACTTGTGAGCCTGTCTGGGTGATGCCGTTACGCATTCATGGCTGACGAGGAGTCCGAGGCTCGTCGTCGCATTTATGGATTATGCGATCCCATAATTACAAGTGCGGCGGAATACGGGGAATCGTTATGCCTGGGCAGCGCGGAGGCAGCGATGACAGTCCTGTGGATGCCAACCAAGTATCGCGGCCGGGCATCAGCGACTTTTAAGTGACGTTTGTAGTGCAGGTAGAGCGATCTCACAGCTACTTGTAGGCAGCGCCTGATTTATAAACCCGCGCCAGTGCTCCGCGGTGGGCTAGCGCTTTCTAGCTCCTTCTGCCTGCGGAGGGCCTGCGGAAGAGACCCAACTGCGGCACCCACTTACGAGTACGTCGTATGGAGCATGGGAGTACAAGGTACTTCCGGGAGGGAGGAAGTAACGACCAGGTACCTCAGTACAACTTAAGCCGACGCAGACCACCAGGCAGGTCGTATACGGAGTATATATACAGAGAGCATCACCAGTTTGCCACCTCGTTTGCTCTTCTCTCTTGACTTCTTTCACTCACCCCACATTCACCTTTTCAAGACGATATCCTTTTCGACTTACGATTTCCGAACACAAGATAGACAATACTGAAGCATGTTGGCTGCTCACCCATCACTCGAGCACCGTCAACTTCATCAACTTACACCACAGCAACTCAAACTTCAACAACTCCAGCTGCAGGCTCCCTTCTTCGACCAGCACTTCGCCGACCTGGATTCTGCACAGGCCACTCTCAGCAGCCCCGCCTCGTCGCCTTCGTCGTCTGCTGCTGCCCTCGCTGTCGCCATCCCGGCGTCGCCTCTCTCTACGTTCTCCACCATTCCGGCCGCACCTGGACTCGCGCGCACTGCGAGTGCGCAGGACCCCGTCCTCGCTCCCAGCCTGGACTCTGACAGCGGGTTATACTTTGGATCTGAACTGGACTTCGACTTCAACACGGAGCCGGACTTTCCTATGTTCGGCGTGGGCGACGACATGACGATGCAATCTAGTCCGTGGATGGCATCCAGCCTCTCGTCTGGTCCGAGCCGCTCAGCGATGGCGCGCTTTGGCCACGGCCACAACCGTGAGAGCTCGCTGTCGTCGATGGGTTCGGCAGGACCGGCGTCTCCCTTCTCGCAAAACACGTCAAATCCGCACATTGTGGCCGACTCTGTGCCGGACGCTTACCCGGTGTCCCAGCACCAGGCGATGTACGACGAACCGTCCTTTAGCAGCTCTCTAGGAAAGCCTCTGCTGGCCGTGCCGACATCAGTGGGTGGTGGCCACGACGGCTTCTACGCTCCGCACACGATGCATGCGTCATCAAATGGCATGCCTGTGTCGCAGGCTGACGGCCGCGCTTCCGGCAGTTACCAACTCACGCCCGCCCCCTACAGGCAGACATCCCATGGTAGTGGCAACAATGCTAGCGAGCACCTATCAGTGGGCTCAAATCGGTCGCAGCCCGCGTCGGTGGCGAGCTCAATAGCGAGCAATTCGCCTGCCACGCCGTCGCTAGACCAGCCTGACGAAGAGACCAGGCGTCGCATTGGTGAGAATTTTCTTCATTTTCCAGGGGGAGGGAGTGGCAAAAACGCAGGACGGAATAGGGGTGGCAGTGCCCCCCTAGCCGATGCGGTCCATGTTGTCGGAGACGTGGACGACATGGGTGTTGTGGGAGACGCAGGAGACGCGGAGTTGATGACGGGAGTAAACGAGGAGGATTCCTTCTTATTCTTCCAAGATGATGGCGACGATGAGTGCTCACAATTTTTCAACGAAGCAGCAACCCAAGCGTTCAAGCACGAGCGAACCATGACAGACATGTCCCAGGACGATCTCTATGGTTCCGGCTTTGCCATGGCCACCACGGGCGCCGCCGCGTCTCCCGCGCATCTCTCCACGGCTCCGGCAAGTCACGACATGTATGGAGCTGCCACCTACGGGCCGCTTAACACGTCTCATCATCTGAGCCTCGCTCCTCAGCGCTCGCCGGTGTCTGCCGGAGCCGTCGGCGACCGGTCGCCGTTCCGCACCAGCTCGCCGTTGGCACCGATACCGAGCCACGACAACTACTCGCCGTCGAGCAGCTTTCGGTTCAACTCTCTACAGCAGCCGCAGCAGCAGCATTCGCAGCGGACGCAGCACATGTTCCGCTCGCCACTGGTCCATGGTGCATCCGCCCCCACGCCGCAGACCATCTCCCCCAAGGATGCTATGATCGACTACCAGCACGAGGTGGGTGTCGATGCGAAGAACTACTCGCTGTTCGCGCAGGCACCACAAGCTCGGGGATTTGCAAACCCGTCTACACCGGCTGTGACCAAGGGCATGGCCATGTACCAGGACGCGACCAGCGGCACCTTTGGTTATGTGTCGTCTCAACAGCTGCCCACGCTACAGGTGGCTCCGCAGTACTCATTCATGCAGCGACAGCCGCAGCAGCAGCAGCAGCAGTCGGCTATGACTACGAGCCCGTCGACTCACTCGCCGATGACCTCTCTTGTGCCCATTTCGGGACAGGCAGCCATTGGAGCAGACGGCGGCACTTACACCTGCACTTACCATGGGTGCTCGCTACGCTTTGAGACACCGGCACTTCTGCAGAAGCACAAACGCGAAGGCCATCGCCAGGCCAACGCTTTGACCGGTGCTCATCGCAGTGAGAGCTCCATGTCTCCCGGGGGGATGATGAGCAGCCAGGCTGGCCCGCACCGCTGCGAACGCATCAACCCGAGCACGGGCAAGCCTTGCAACACGGTGTTCTCGCGCCCCTACGACCTTACTCGGCACGAGGACACCATCCACAATGCTCGCAAGCAGAAGGTGCGCTGTGAGCTGTGCACCGAGGAGAAGACTTTCAGCCGCGCTGATGCGCTCACTCGCCATTTCCGTGTCTGCCACCCTGAAGTTGAATTCCACGGAAAGCACCGCAAGCGGGGAATCCATAGTAACTAAGTGGGTTCCCTGCGTGACAGGGTGGAATACAGGGGTTAGGAGAAGTCGGGGGTGGTGATGCGCAAAAAAAAAAAAAAGCGCACTGGAAATTTTCTCGGGTACTCCGAACCACAAGTTGTGGCAGTGAGCTGGCGGTGGCAGTGGTCATTTACACAAATTATCGGTTGGCCTCGGCATAGGGCCTTTTGCAGAACCCTGCAGGCGCATTTAGGCGCCATATTGTCATTGTCACAGCATCTGTCCTCGTGGCCTGCGCCCCTCCAAAATCGACTGGCATTTTTATGCCTCTCGCAGCAAATCACCAGATATGTCTGCATTGCGGTGCCGTTGACTCCTCTTCGCCTTGAAATTGGTGCGAGCGTCAGACTGGGTAGGACGAGACATCGAACGTCGCCTGCAAACAGTTCAAACCGGGCAGACCACCCATTGCGCCACCTTCCAAAATCGTCAGCAGCCTCGTGCGCGTTCAAGCGCTGTGGGACGCTGTAACGAAATTTGGGAGAAGGGGGGGATGATTCACTTATGCACTAGTCCCGCTACATCATAGTGTGTTTTTTTTTCCAGCCTGCCACGCCAATGACGTCACAAGTGTCGTTACTCGGCTTCGGTGATGCTGGGGCTACCCGAAGCTTCCACCCACGTCATACGACGCGCCTTTCCGGCTCGACCGTTGGTCGTCTCCTTGCTTTGCTGGACCTTGGCTGCGCCGGGTTCTTTTCCTTCCGCTTCTTCCTTCTTCTACATCATTTTTTTAATAGTTTTCTGCTGGGGAATTTCGACAATGCCTACTTGGGTTAGGTTGCACCCTCCCGGCCCATTTCGGCCAAGTTGCTCAACAGTTGATATTTTTGTATTTTTATGGGATACGAGTTTTTTCGGATGTGTGCCCAGAGACAAAAAAAGAAACAAGGTGAAAACAGGTTTGCGGTTCGAGGGATGGGCAAGGATTTTGGGACCGGGTGTGCAAAGTATCGACGATCTCATGAAGGAGGCTGAGTTAAAGTTTTCGTGTTTGTGTGTTTGATGGTGTTTCGTCATGGGTGATGATTTGTATATTGCTTTTTCGGGAAGTGTCTGGAAACGGGATAGATCTGCTTTTTAACTTGTTATGTTTAGCCGCGCAGCGATGGCATGTACATTGTCTTGTCTTTTATTCTTCGATATTTTTACCCTTTTGGGCTGGGGTTTGCGAATTCGGGGCGGCAACGGATAGACAAATACCAAAAGGCAACTCGCCGGTTGTGGCCTGCATTTCATACTCCCTGGCTCGGGATTAGAAGGACACGGCAACCACGTGAAAATCGGGTGTTTCGGAAGGGTTTTTTTTATTTTAATATTCTTATTTGCTTTCTACTCTTTGGTATGAAACTGAACCACTATTTTTTGTAAATCCTTGCCGATGTGAACTTTTTTTGCTTTTATATATCGCCTAGACCGCCGAACAATAAACTTTGATACTGATCATAAAAAAAGTGACGCAGTCATACGCAGGAAGAAGAAGAACTCTACGAAACGACAACACAACACTCGATGTAGCTCTCTTATGCAGAGGGACTACTGATGACAGCATTGCGTGCATCTTCGTAGAGAGGAGTGATGCCGGTCCAGAGTTGGAACTGTAGGAAGTAGTGGTTAGCGGCGTGGCGACACTGGGAGACGTCAAAAGGGAATTGTCAAGGTGGTGTTTACCTGGTGCCAGCCTTGAGCAGCCAGAACTTCTAGGCCAGGGACAGTGGTCCAACCTGCGGTTTCGGCCAACTGCATCAGAGGAGTGTGGGGTGGCTGATAGGCCATCTCCAACAGCACGCGGGGAGCAGGTTGAGCGGATTCCGACTTGGCACGGTCAAAGAGCTTCGATACTAGCGCGGAGACGGCGGGGTCAAGAGGCTTGTCGGCCGGGACGGTCGTGATGGCGACGGAGGGCAGGACAGCAGCTTCTGGGTCGACAGAATGGGGCTGAGCGCCGAGCAGCTGGATGTCGTATTCGGCGGGGAACGAGCCGGCGACCTGCTTGGCACCGTGGAGGTTCCGGGCGGCCAAGTAGATGGGGCAGCAGCCGAGCACATGGAGAGCGTAAACGGCCGCACGCGTGGTGCCACCAGAGCCGACAACTAGACCAGCGGCGGGGGCAGACGGCGAAGCCGAGCGGACACCGGCGCCGTGGAGGGCGTGGATCATGCCCATCCAGTCGGTGTTGTCGCCAAGTAGGCGCGGGGCGGGCGTATCGGCTCCGGCTCCGGCTCCGGGAGCGGCTGGAACGGGGATGATGGTGTTAACGGCACCGATGGCCTTGGCGGCATCGGAGAGATCATCGACGAGGTCCATGACGCTGAGCTTGAGCGGGATGGTGACGGAGGCGCCGCCAAAATCGGGGGCGCGGATAAGGCTGCGGATGGTGGCTAGGTCGGTGGTCTCGTGGAGGGTGTATTGGTGAGGCAGGCCGGACTGGCGGAAGAGGGCGTTGTGGAGGGCGGGAGAGCGGGACTTGGCAATGGGCTCGCCAAACAGAGCGAAGCACAGGGCCGGCAGCTCGCCGATTAGGGCAGAAGCCTGGCGGATGTCGCTGGCGGACAGCTGGCCGGGAGCAGCGGCAAAGGGTAGGGCCGGATGGGAGACGGGGGTGAGGAAGGCGTTGAGGACGCGGCTCAGCTTGCCGTGGGAGCCCATGTTGAGGGCAATGATGGGGGTGGGGTGGGCAGCGAGCATGCGGGCCTTGAAGGCAGCAGCAGCAAAGTTGTCGTCGAGGGAGCGAGCGAGGCCGATGAGCTTGATGATGTCGCCGTGCTGGAGAGCCTTGTTGTAGTAGGGAATCCAGGCGCCGTTCTTCCACGACAGCTTGGCGGCGGGGTCGTGGTGGGAGGCGATGATGCGGGAGAAGCGCTTTTCGCTGGTGACGGCGTCGATGACGTGGTCGGGCATGGTCATCTCGAGGTCGATGTACTCGACACCCATGCGGATCGCAGTGCGGTAGAGAGCGAGAGCATGGTCGACGTGGGCGTCGGGGAAGCGGCCGCCCTGCGAGGCGGTGCGGACGGTGAAGATGATGGGCAGGGCGGGGGCGGCAGAGCGCAGCAGAGACACCTGGGTGGCAACCGAGGCGACCGAGGTGTCGGCGAGCAGGTCGACGCGCAGCTCCACGGCGTCAGAGCCAACAACGACGCGCGGGATGCGGTCGAGAGCGGCGGCGATATCGGGGACGGTGAGCGAGACGAAGAAGGAGTGCTTCTTGGCCAGGACGTCCTGCAGATGGGTGCTGCGGCCGGAGATGAC
Organism: Graphilbum fragrans; assembly: GCA_001513895.1. Taxonomy (NCBI): domain Eukaryota; kingdom Fungi; phylum Ascomycota; class Sordariomycetes; order Ophiostomatales; family Ophiostomataceae; genus Graphilbum; species Graphilbum fragrans. Next base: position 13,111 of record LLKO01000005.1, on the reverse strand, counting down.
GGAGAGCAAGCGGGCAAAGTCGGGGGGGACGTCGGCGGAAAGAGCCGAAGCTCCCTCGTAGGGGCTGTGGTAGTAGTAGTTGCTGCACTGGTCGTAAAAGTCCTTGCGGCGCAGGTAGACGCCGCGGATGTCGTCGGAGTAGGCAGGACGCGACTTGTCCTGGGAGAGGTACGCGACGATCTGGTCGGTGTCGCGGTGGACGAGGAGAACACAGCCGCCCGACTGGGCGTAGGCGCGCAAAATATCGCGAGCCGCGGGGGTCTCGACGATGCCGCCGCCGCAAGAGAAGACGTGGCCGCGCGGCTTGGTGGCGATGACGTCGGCGAGCAGGTCGAGTTCGGCCTTGCGGAAGCCGTCCCAGCCGGCGGAGCCGCGGATCATGTCGGGGATGGTGGTGGCGTGGCGGCGCTCCAACTCGTCGTCGAGGTCGAGGAAAGAGAAGGCCGGGCCGAGCGAGGACGCAGCCCAGCGGCCAGCAGTGGTCTTGCCGGCGCCGCGCATGCCGATGATGAAGATGGAGCGGCCGGCGCCGGCAGCAGCAGCAGAAGAAGAGGGGCTGCCCACAGAAGCTGCATGGGCAGCGGGGTGGCCCTTGGGCGGCTCGTCGCCGTGGAGAGTGACGCGGAAGGATTCGGACAGAATATCCCACCAGCCAGGCCACGTCTTGCCGACACATTCGCGCTCGAGGATCAGCACGGGGGCCGGGGCCACGACGGACAGCACGCTGAAGCTCATGGCCACGCGGTGGTCGTCGTAGCAGTGGATGCCGTGCGGCGGGGCGGCCAGAGTCGCTAGGGGGCGGCCAGTGACCTCGATGCCGTCGTCCAGTTCGGTGCACGTGACTCCGAATTTGGCGAGCTCGTCCTTCATGGCGCAGATGCGGTTGCACTCCTTGACGCGCTGGTTGGCAATGCCGGTGATGCGCGTGGTGCCGTCGGCAACCGCTGCCAGCACGGAGGCTGTCAGGAAGGCATCGGTCATGGGCTCCATGTCGACGTGCGGCAGCGCCCGCAGCGAGCCAGGAGGCGGGCCGGTGACCGTGGTCGACGTGGCCGTTTGGGTGACGGAGCAGCCCATAGGGCGCAGGACGCTGACGGCAAAGGCGGCGTCACCCTGCAGCGAGGCAGCACCGATGTTGGGGACGGTGCAGGTGGTGCCGGTGATGGCCGCCACCGCAAGAGGGTAGGTGGCAGAGCTGGCATCGCTCTCGACGACGTAGGAGGCGGGGTTGACGTACGTGCCGGTGGGGATGTGGTAGGTGTTGGGCTCGGTGTCGGAGCGCCGGACGATGAGGCCGAAGGAGGCCATCATGGCCACGGTCATGTCGATGTAGGGCTGCGAGATGGGCTTGCCGCCGACGAGGCGCAGAACAACGGGCGTCTTGGCGTAGGGAGCTGCCATGAGAATCGACGAGACGTACTGTGAGGAAACGGTCGCCGCGAGCTCGATGACGCCGCCGGGGAGACGGCCCGCAGCATCAACACGCAGAGGCAGGCAGCCTGCGGCGCCGAGGTACTCGATGGCGACGCCGTTGGCGCGCAGGGCGTCGACGAGGGGGCCGATGGGCCGCTGCTTCATGCGCTCATTGCCGGTGAGGACGGTAGAAGTGGGGCCTGTTTCGGAGCCGGAGCCGGCCCCACCCGAGCAAAGGGCCACCACAGACGTCAAAAATCGCGACGCCGTGCCCGCGTTGCCAATGTACAGCGGATCCGCGCTGGCCACGAGACGGCCGCCGTTGCCGGTGACGGCCAGCACCTCGCCGGCGTCCTCCCAGGCGTACGACGCGCCCTGCAGACGGGCAATCGCCGAGAGCATGAACTCGGTGTCGTCCGACCGCAGCAGATTGTGCAGGCGACAGGTGCCGGTGCCCAGCGCCGCCAGCACCAGCGCACGGTTCGACACGCTCTTTGAGCCCGGCGGCGTCACCGTCACGTCGAGGCCGGCTGGCAGCCCCGGGACCACCCGCACCGACGGCGACAGCACCAGGCGGATGCAGCGGTCGTCCACCACAGTGGCGTGTGGCTGGTGCGTCTTGCCAATGGCCGACAGCAGCACAATCTTCTTGTGGGCGCCCACGTTCTTCTTGTCCACGGCCATGCGGTCCAGCAGCTCGTCGACCGGGCACTCTTTGCCGGCCGTGCGCGCCACCACGCGTTTGTCGGCCGTGCTGGTCGGCAAGTCGTAGCTAGCGATGCACTTGACCAGGCGCGCCACGGCGCTGGGGCTCAGCACGCCCAGGAACCGCGCCAGCTCGGCCTCTTTGACCATGCCAATGGCCACGGCCTCGCCGTGCAGCACCTGCGGCGTCAGCAGCGCCTCGTAGGCGTGGCCGATCGAGTGCCCAAAGTTGAGCAGGTTGCGCAGCCCGCCCTCCTTCTCGTCCGCCGACACCACCTCGGCCTTGACGCGCGCCGACCCCAGCACAATACGCTTCAGCGCCCCCCGGATGTCGGCTAGGTCCGCCGCCGTCGCTCGGGGCCCGCGCGACCGCACGGCCGCCAGAATCCGCGGCGCATCCGCCTCCAGCGCCGCAAACTCGGCCTCGTCCCAGATCGCCGCCGTCTTCACCACCTCCGCCATGCCGTTGATGAACTCGCGCGTCGGCAGCGACCCCAGGAAGTCCAGGTCGATGTACACCCGCTGCGGCTGCCAGAACGCTCCGATCAGGTTCTTGCCCAGCGGCGTGTCGATCGCCGTCTTGCCGCCGATTGACGAGTCCACCATCGCCAGCAGCGTCGTCGGCACCTGCACAAACCGCACGCCGCGCATAAACGTCGCCGCTACATACCCAATCATGTCGCCGATCACACCACCGCCCAGCGCAATCACCACTGTGTCGCGCGTGCACTTGTGCGAGAGCATCCAGTCCTCGATCTCGGCTTTCGTCTCCCGGCCCTTTGAGGCCTCGCCAGGTGGAATCGCATACGTGAGCAGCCGCACCTCCTCTGCGCCGTGGGCTACCCGTGCCGCCTCAAACGCTGCCTCAAACCCAGCCACATACAGCGGCGCCAGGTTCGTGTCCGTGATGAGCACATACGTAGACGACTTAAGGTTCTGCACCAGGTCTGTTGGCACATAGTTAAGCCAGATTCCGTGGTCCACCACAATTGTGTCTTTGCCCAGGATCCGGATCCGCGTCGGTCCGGCCTCTGCGCTTTTGTCCACCGCTGGTGCCGCCATGACTGCTGTTGCTGCCCTCTAATTGCTTCTCCAGGACTCGTCGCGGAGGTCTTGCGCGCCGTTATGTGCGGTGTGTGAGGGTTTAGCTGCGTATGACTCCTCCACCTCCAGAGACCTGCTTGCTCTTTATGCAAATCCCCTGAAAACTTTTTGGGCTTTAGCTGCCCGCTAAGGCCCTAAGCTGCGGGCGCCCCTGCACTGTGCTTTCCCCACCACGATGGGGTGTCTGTACATAGTGCAATTGGCCCGGCCCCGGAAAATCACCCACCCCGCTCTTCTCCGTCTCCCATCCACCAACTAGCATTCAAACGACCATCCAATGTATGTACCTGTCCAATTACCATTTCAACACATCCATACGGAGTGCACCGACTACATTGGCGCCATCGATAGCCAAGCAATCCTGCATAAACACTTGCGGAGATAAATGTAAATCACAGATAAAAGTCGCCCGACCGTATCCTCTTCCTCCCTTTCCCTCCTCCTTTCACCACCTCTGCTTCTTTACTTACTACCCCTTCTTTCCCCCCTTTCTTTCCTCGCTCATCCTCCTCTCCCTCTATATCCCGTACCAGCCTCCTCCCTGCCAGCACGCCGACGCCGCATTCCAATCCGTCTGTGTCGAATATTCCGTTTGTCTGTCCTCCGTATTAGTCTCACTCTCCCCTTTTATCCCCCCTCCCCTGTTTTTTTCACTTACCCAAACCAGACCGTGTTCTCTGTAGCGAGAGTCATCGTGTCCACCTCATATTCCGTAACTGGGTCCGCTTCATATAGGACCGTCTCTGCATTGTCAGGGTCGCACACCGTCTGTGCCTGCGGAGTACTGTTCGTAGAGTTCATTAGCTACCATCATTATTCCAACCACAATGATTCGTATGTTGCCCTCATGGCATATGCATTTACATTGTCCATGTAGTTGCGATATAGTCTTCACATTGTGTTAGCTCATTATTGTATCCCGATTATTATTTTGCCTTCCTCCACCCCCTCCTCTACTCACAGGCCTCAGTCATCGTCGGCGCCATCGCCGTAATCGTAGATGTTCTCGTCACCGTGTAAGTCGTCTCGTAAACCGTTGTAGTCGAAGCTGCAATGGACACCGGGCCGCGTTTTCCTACCGCCCCCGTCTCCGCCGCTGCCAACCGTTAGCTTGCCATTCAAGATCACATCACCAGCCGGGGCATTCACCGATCTGAGCATACAGTTTCCATGTCTCCCTCCTCCACGTCCTCCCCCTCCTCCTCCTCCTCGCCCGCCACCGCCACCACCACGGCCCCCGCCTCCTCCTCCTTGTTGAGGTCAGCAAATATCCTGCTTGCTTCCTCGCGTTGCCAACAAAAGAAACAACTGTGATGTAATGCTAGGACCACTCAGTCCAAGCCAGCTGTCCAATGAAAAAAAAGTACGTACCTCCTCTTCCTCCACCTCCTCGCCCCCCTCCGCCTCCTCCTCGTCCCCCGCCGCCTCCACCGCGCCCTCCTCCTCCTCCTCCTCCTCCTCCTCCCCCCCCACGACCTCCTCCTCCACCTCCACCGCCTCGCCCTCCACCTCCGTTACCGCCTCCCGGGGGACCACCACCACCTCCGTGGCCACCTCCCCCAGGAGGGCTACCTCCACCTCCGCCCCCTCCTCCGTGTCCTCCACCACCGTTATGACCTCCATTCCCTCCTCGACCAGGCTATATTGTCAGCACCACCAAAAACAACAAACCATGATACAAATTCTAGGCCTTGTGTATATACTTACACCAGGTGAACCGCCACCATGTCCGTGTTCCCATCCCCATCCTCCATTCCCATACCAAGGCCGGCAGTCCCCACACCCATGTGGCATCCCATTCTGAGGAACAGGAGGTGGTGTATCGGCCTGTGGTGGAAGCGGTTGGTTTTGGTAGTGACATTGAGCATTCAATACTATCGTCGTGGCATATGCCAGGGTTACAACTGCCGTTGTATACCATTCCTCCATCGTCGAAACTACAGTGGTAGTCGTTCCGTCGATGTATTGAGTCACAGTCTCATCCTGCTGATCGTCGCAGTGACCAATTATATCAGGGGCGGGGGCATATACGGTACGAACGTTTGTCGTTGTAGTCGTTAATGCTAGTGGGCTTAGTTGGAATGTACTATGGCTAAAAGTATGTAAGTCAATATCAGGTGCTGGGTGAGAACTTACTGGATGCAAATGGTGTGCTGGTAATTCCAACGGAAACTGTTGGCGTAACCTGATCGTCGAGCACAAAACATCAAGTTTAACAATGTCAATGGAGGATGCCTTTCTCTCTAGATACTACACCATTGGAAATTCCTTACCGTCACAACTGTCTTTTCTGGTGCGGCAACCGTGAGTCCAAACTTCCGTTGAACAGCAAAATCTATGTCATCCGCCTGAACAACAATCGTCCACTGTCCAGATGACATATCAGAAAACTTCACGCCGCTTCAAATGACGAGTTAGCTCGACCTCTGCATTCATGGATAATCGATCAGACCAAGGAACAAACCATGAAGATTGCTGCTGGCCGCTATCGCCTGCCTTAATGGCCGAGCAGCTAACTTGACTCCCATCCGGGGCCACAAGAATCGGCTGTACTGTATCTTCACTGCATCCTGCTACTGTTAAACCCATATTCTCCATAGAGAAGACGCGGTTTCGGTACATTACCTGAAAACTCGGACGTGAATATGAAATTGTTATCAGATGTTCCGTCGATGAGGTAAGACCCCCCGTTCGTATAGTCAAGTCCGGAGCAAGTGCAGTCTGCGAGACCACGTCCCACGAGAAGAGCACATAGTCCTCCACAGATTGCTCGCTGGTATCTTGCCATCTAAGCAGCTCCCTGATAGCGACAGGGGGGTCCGCGAGTGCAGGTTACTTGATTATTTGGTGCTCTTCAGTCAGCACCCACAGGATATGAAAGATGATAATCAAACAGCTCGATGCTGAAGATTGTCGTAGGGGCTGCAGGTTCAAATATTATAAACAAACGGCTGGATTCTACAAGAATAGCAGCTCTCCAAGCATCTTCGCCTCGGTCCCCTCCACTGGTCCGTACTTTAACCACCCCAGAGACCCGGCCAGGATAAATGAGCCCGTATATAGACATACACACATATACACGGCTGAACCTTATTGTCGTGACGCCTTTTCGGTCTTGGTAGAGCTTGAAAATATTCAGCCTGTATACTCAGAATCCCAACGCACCCCATCATGTCCATTCCGGCCAAAGTATGTCAGATATCCAAAGTGGGTAGAAATTCCAGCTTGACACTAAACACATGCAGTTTACAGTGTTGAAGTGTCTCCAACGGTGTAATAAATACCAGATCGAGCTCATTTTCCCCTATGTAATAGTACTCGCGTTATGTAGGGGGAAAAATCACACTTCATACTCTCTTCCTGCTTGGTTGCTTAATAGTGGCTTTTTTTCAACCATCGGACGCTACCCCCAAATTTCACCTTATATTACGGCTGTACGTGCAAAGGACGCAACATCTACTAGGGCTGATATTATCATCTGAGCAAAGACTGTTTTCACACAGACACCACTCTAGGCCATGGTGAGAAACTTAAGGTATTTCCTAAACCCGGTGATGCGGCCTTGTGACACCACATGGCAAACCGCCCGACACCTTAGTGAATTTAACTTCAGAGGCAATATAATATGCATTTTGCCTATTACTGTGGGATCTCCCGTTCTGGGCTCCGTGGTGTGTTCTCCGGTGTCCGCACAGCCGGATTCCCAATTTGAATACATTAAAAACCTGGACTTTATGCACAGCGGAAATATAAAGATCAATTCGTATACAAATCCTGGTTGAGTATGCTTGAAAGAAACTTGGCATCTAATAGACTACTCACCCATTACCATCTGTACCTTGAGATATGTACTGGGCCCAGGTAGACGCACGATATCTCGCTGCGTAGCTTTTGAATTGAGGACATTGCAGGGATCGCCAAACGTCTTTGTGCCGAGGAGTATAGTGTAATGGAATACCCATGCTTTGATTTTCGAGGTATTTTGAGTGCAGACCATAAACAACTAATAGGAAACCAAAACTGGTGACACTCTGGCTGCTTCGACGCTTCGACCTCTTTCAAGTGTTATATAATATGTAAGTATGTGCACATAAGACTCGGAAGTTAAAAGTTAAGTTGCCATACCGGCTCTTAGGTATTTCAATTGACCGCTGGTATAGCTATCCTCTTCCGGTAGTCCTTTAATGGTGCGAATAGTATTACTATTTATGAAACTGTTACATCTTGAAGAGTGGCACACAGTCAATGTCTCACCGTGAAAACCTCCTGCACTGCAGGCTTTTTCTGAGGGAAAGGGGGAATTCATGCCTAAGAATTTGAAAGAGCACCGACAATTACTTATGGAAAAGACGAATAAAATATACTATAGTTCACATGTACACTGTATTATGCTAGGCAAATATTTGGATTCTATAGGCAGTACTTACGGAGTAGAAGTTTAAACTATTATGGGGTTAGAAATAATCTTCAAACACGCCATCGGATATGAGAGGTGATCAATGACAGACGTGCTCTAATTGTAATTTTGGTCAATGTGTCAGAATGGTATATAAGGTATTTATATAGCTATCTGACTGTGTTAAAGAATTACATTGTATAAAGGGGTGTATTGCATTTTTAGCTGCAGCAATTTAAATTAACCGTTAATGATTAAAATAATACGTTTTTAGTACAAAAATGTAGTTATGGTTTTTTTAATTTTTTTATTAAAAATATCTTAAAACCTTTTTTTAATGTAAAGTATTTTTAAAATAGTATTATTCGTTTTTTTATGTTTTTTCTATACTAATGTAAGTTGTATTTAAATTCTTATTCGATTTTCGTGTAAAAACAACTCGTCGATATCGTTTATAACTTATTTAAGTGTTATCACTTTATAAAATTGGACTTCAATTATTAACAGTTTGTCGAACGAACTCGAGTCGAAGCTATTTATTTTACTTTAAAAAAGGCTTTTGCGTCGTAAAATATCTTTAATATTTTAGTTAACGCAGTGTTAAGCGAATTACGTGTGTTTTATACTTACTTTTAAATAAAGAGTTTGTTAACTGTTAAAAGTAATTCGACGTGTACTTTAAGATTGTTGAATAAAAGTAACGAGTTTTTTTTCTTTCGTGGTCGATAAAAAGTGTGGACGGTTAAAACGTGGCTTAATTGCTTCGAATTAAATCGGGCTTTAAACTTGCTGTATTACAAAGCCAGTTACTATACAAACTTGTTGTTTAGTAAGTCCAGCTTTATGTATTAGCGTTTGAATACGCTTTTTATCGATTTCGTTAGTTTACCGTGCCATTTTTTAGTGGTGATGTTGGCCGTGATGTAAAAAAATATAAAAAATAAAAAACAACAATGCCGTGTTTAGGTAGTCGGTAAGTACATTTTTTGTTGTACGCGTCGAGTATTAGGTTTAATTTGGTATAGAATATAATGGACCCACAATTCCAGTACTTACTAGCGTGCGCTTTTTTAACCCTGCTACTGTATATTGCTTTCCACACTATTGAAAACTATATATAATGTTTACGTTAAAGCAGTCATTGTTTAATCATCGAGATTAAGTTACAACTTTGGAAAATAATATTTTTAATAAAAAACCGCGAAACTACATAAAGGATACTACCACCTTTTAATAAAGAGCAAAAAAACAAGGGAGAGTTAAAGCTTATGTAATGAAATATGTGGTTGTGATTTGAAAAGAGTAACAATGTGTTACAGTTTGAGCTCACTTTAGCTTAAAATAATGTAAATAAAAATTGCTTAAACTTTGATTTTTAAGACATGTTTGATGTTTCTTATATCGACCTGTATTAATAATATAAGGAAGATAAAGTGTATTATTTTAAGTTGCTTACACTTCACCTTCCTTACCTTTTTTAAGGTATTGTGTAATAAATGTTAGTTCAGTTTCCAGGCACCAATGCGTCCTAATGATTAATTAGTAGCAGATTCGACTGATCGTAATACTGTGTACAACAGCTTAGCGACTTTAGTGAGGTTTCATGAAGTGTGGATATAAATACCTTACAAATACATACATATTTCCCATAGATTGTAATCAAATTCAAGCTTGTTTGCTCGTACAAGTCGGACGTCGCAACACGGAAAGTAGAAAACACCGTGAAACCGAAGGAGTCAGTAATACAGCTATAATAAGACAATAGTAGTGTATAACTCGAATGGAAGATAATTATAAATTTAAATAAAGGGGTTTGTTAAACGATTATATATTTATATATATATATAACGGTCCAATACGTGATAAGCAAGGTGCGTATTCATTTTTAGAACTCGCAACGTTTTTAGTAGTTTTATAAAAGTAGTAAAACTACACTAAACAATAAGCGTCCCTTTTAAAGGTAGCCTTAAACGTATACATATATAAGTAAGACAAAAGTAGCTATAAAATAGTTGAAAAGCGTTAGTTAAAGGTCACATTTAAACTGAGTATAAACTAATTAGCATACCATCTCGTATCGAATAACTTTCGTTTATTATACGATTGACACTAATCCTCTTACTCACGCCTTTAAGTTTCGGATGGTCTGTTAATGAAAGCGTATTTTTTATATTTCTTTTAATAGAATGTGTAGGTTTTGAATAGAGTTAGGTTTTAAGCATATAAAAAGTAGCTTATTTATTTCATTTTAAATTCATTTATATCTTTAAGCGTCGCCTTTAAACAAGCTCTAGTTTGTAAGTTTAAGTGTTGTGTAAAATGTAAATTAAAAGATGTGATGTAGTTTTTAGTCCGGATTGATCAGTTATGCTGATCATTTGATTAGTCTTATTTATTTTACGGGTGGACTGACTAAATGATTAAATCGTTCGCCTTTATTGACTTTGCAAAAAAAAAAAAAAAGGTTTGTAATTTCGGTTAATGTAAGGTCTTGTTATATACGAAAGCTATAAAACTCTGGTTTTATAACTTTATAGGTTTACTGTTGATGGCTATGGTATTCAGGGTTGTAAATTAGTCCGGTTTAGCTAGTCCACCCTCGGACTAAGACTAATGAAATGACTAATTAGTCCGGACTAATTAGTCACATTAGTCCTTTAGTTAGTCCGGACTAAAATTCACAACCCTGCTTATAACGAAATTAAGTGGTTTTATAATATCGAATTTTAAATAAAAAAAATTACAACTAATAAAGTAATAACAACAACTTTATTAACTAAATCTTTTAGCGAAATCAACGACGATTTTTACGATAATAATAATAATAATAACGTGAATAATATCGACAACACCGATAATAATAACTTTAATTCAAACGATATTTTCTTTAAATCGAATACCATTATTAAACCGAAATCGGTTATTACCGTGTACTGTTACACGCTAGATAACGCCGTAGGCCCGCGGCACACCGTGGCGCAGGCACGAGCCCACAGCACGGCTGTATGAAGCCATGCCGCGGCCTC